>MU224342.1:554771-573864 GCA_018584345.1 Thuja plicata
TATTCCATCCATTTTAGATGCCTATTACTCAACTTCTCTTGTGTATTGATGTAGCTAAGGGCCTGATTGTCAGTAAACACCACAAATTCCTTAGGTAAAATATAGTGTCTCCACTTTCTTAATGACTACACTAGAGCATATAATTCTAGGTCATAAGAAGAGTATTTCTTCTTAGCTTCATTCAGCTTCTCACTAAAGAAGCACCTGGTCTACCCTCTTGACCTAACACACCTCCTACTGATATGCCACTTGCATCACATTCAATAGTGAATAACTTATCAAAACTAGGCAATGTTAGGACAAGTTGTGTAGCTACTTGCCTTTTCAACATCTCAAAGGACTTCCTAGCTTCTAAGTTCCATCTAAACTTAGCTTTACTTCCACCCTTAATAGTTTCTAACAATGGTGCACATATACCACTAAAATTCCTAATGAACTTCCTATAAAATTGAGCTAGGCCATGGAAACTCCTTACCTCAATTGCTGATGTAGGTGGTGGCAAATTTAGTATAGCTGACACCTTGTCTTGGTCCATCTTCAAGGATCCCTTGGATACCACAAATCCCAAGTAGACAAGCTCTTGCTTGAGAAATTCACACTTCTCCAAATTAATGGCTAGTTTCTCTTCATGAAACATCTTCAACACTGATTCAACATGCTTAATGTGGTCTTGCTTTGTTCTGCTATAGATCAATATGTCATCAAGATAGACCACCACAAACTTACCTGTGAAGTCCTTAAGCACTTCATTCATGAGCCTCATGAATGTGCTAGGAACATTGGTGAGGCCAAATGGAATCACAAGCCATTCATACAACCCATCAGTTGTTTTGAATGTTGTCTTCCACTCATCTCCCTCCTTAACCCTTATATGATGGTAACCAATTTTCAAATCCAAATTGGTAAAGTACATTGCCCCTCCAAGACAATCCATAAGATCCTCTATCCTAGGTATTGGAAAGCTAAATTTTATGGTGATTCTATTAATTTCCCTTGAATCAGTACATAACCTCCATTTTCCACCTTTCTTTGATGCTAACACCACATGGACTACACATGGGCTGATACTCTTTTTAATCAAGCCTTGGTCCAATAGTTCTTGGAATTATCTAGCTACCTCTAAATTCTGATCAGGGGTTAGCTTATAAGCTTCTTTATTAGATAATGAGGCACCAGGTATGAAGTCAATTTGATGACTAATCACCCTCTTAGGAGGCAAAGTTGCAGGAGTCCCATCACTGAATATATCACTATATTTTTCAAGTAGAGTCTGAATCTCCTTGGGTACTATCTCCTTAGTTGTCTTCTCTTCCTCCTTAGGCTTTAACAAAATGACATACCCTGCACTTGCCTCTTCCTTAGTGTCTCTTATAAACTCCTTTCCACTGCAAAATAACAAATTAGGAGTCTTAGACTATGGCTCTTCATCCTCCAATAAAGACTGTATTTTAAATGTCTTTCCATTCTTCTTAAAAGATATGGAATTATCCTTTCCATGATACACTACTTCTATATCATATTGTTAGGGTCTTCCTAAGAACAAGTGGCAAGCATCCATTGGTAGGATGTCACAAAGTAATTTATCGTTGTAGCCTGCTATAGAGAAATTTACCCATGTTTTCTCATTTATTAACACACTCTGTCCCTTATTAAGCCAAGTCACCTTGTAAGGGTTCACATGGGGTATCTTAGTTAATTTCAGCTGAGTAACTACCTCCTCTGATATTATATTATCAGTAGATCCAGAGTCTACTATCACCTTCCAGACTTTTCCAAGGATCTTACATCTGATCCTAAACAATGCCCTCCTTTTCTTAGGCTCATCCTTCACTGGCTACTTGATTAATACCCTTCTAAAAATCAGATTCTCATCCATCTTAGAGTCTATATGATCAATATTAGGTGCGTTGACACTAGAAGTGTCTTCTTGAACATAAGCTACCCTCTTGTCACTATTAGATGCAGTAGGATTATCAGGACACCTATATGCTGGATGACCAGTCTATCCACAATTGTAGCACTTCATATTTGCAAAATAGGAGTTGCTTCTACCTCATCTTCCCCTATTGGACCCACTCTGATTACCTCTACCTCTACCATAACCACCTCTTTGTGTGGATTCATTGGTGTGCTCTGTCAATCTATTTTCACCTTGATTTCTTTGTTCACTACCCCTGCCTTGGTAACCTCCTCTCTATCCTCTTTGGTCTCTCCCTCTACCTTTTCCCTTTAGATTAGAGTCACTCTTCTTCCTATTCTTCTCTTCAACCTTGAGAACTAGCCATTGACATCTCTGAACAGTTGTGGGGGTCCACAAGCTAATCTCTTCTTAGATGTTCCACTTCAACCCACCTAGATACCTAGCCACTCTGATTGGCTCTTCTTCTTGTTTCTTTGACCTAAGACAAAGTCTTTGAAACTCCTCTGTATAGGAGGCTACATCCATATCTTTCTGCTTCAATCCTTGTCTCCTTCTATGGAGTTGGATCTCATAGTCTTCTGGTAAAAATTTCTCTTTCATATTAGTTACCATTGCTTGCCAATTTTATATAGGTTCCTTCCCAAGTTTGACTCTTTCATCTTGCAGATACTTCCACCATGTTAGGGCTGATCCCCTAAGCCTTGACTTAGCCACCTTAACCTTTTGTGCATCTGTTATGCCTTCACACTTGAACTGATTCTCCATCCCTTCAATCCACTCCAACACTGTTTCAATGTCCATTTTCCCACTAAACAATGGGATGCCTTCTAAGGATTTACCACCCAATGCCTTGATGGATTTCAAGAATGGTTCCTGCTCCATCATAGGGTCTAGTTTAGGGATAATATCATCCTCTTCAACCTTCTACTTTCCTCTATCACTTGTTTCACCTTCTCTACCTTGGTCTCTTGCATCCACTACTTCTTGTAGTTTTAGCTTCATCTCTGCTAGGTCCTCTTCAAGGATTATATTCCTCTCCTTTTTCTCATCCATGTCCCTAGACAACTCTGAATTTGTTACCATGTCTGTGGAGCCACAAGATTCCACCTCTAACATATACAATCCCAAATCTTTTGGGGCTCTAATACCAATCTGATGTAACACACCTAGGCTTTCTCTCTACACTATTCTCCTCTAGGGTCTCCTTAGGCCAATTCAATGACCTATTAGGGTTCTATTCTTAACCCTACTCTCCTTAGGTATCTTGACACAAGATCCTAACCTTTCACCTGATGTACACCAATATTACTAATAAAAAATACTCCATTCTGTAACACAAACTAACTAGGTCTTTCCTAGTCTCAATCTCCAAGAAATGTCTCAATTCCTCTTAGGACTTAGCTCCATGAAAATATAGGTCATCAAGACCTCCACTAGTTCCATTTGAACCCTTGCATACACCATTCACAAACACATAATAATTGAGTGCTTCACAATGCACCTTTCTCACCCCAAATAGGGCTACAAGCCAATTACGCATTTTTCTTGCCAATTTGAAGGTAACTTGAAATTTTCCCACACAAGCCTCCAAAAGGGTTTAGGATTCAAACACCCTTTATCAAGAACTTTGAGATTTTCAAGGTCTCCGATCCTCAAGTTGTCCGTACAACCCTTCCTACTATCATGCCTAAAAATTAGGGTTTTAGGGCTTTTTGACAGTCTAAACACAAAAGTGTTCTTTCAATACACAAAACAACTCCTCCAACCTTCTCCTTCGAATTGGGGGTCTTTAACACATTACTCTATCCCTCCATGAGCTCTGGTTGAAGCCACCAATGCATTCAACCCTCCTTGTATCACTTGCAATGTTTCTTAGTCCCTAGCCATGCACAAAAGGCTCGCCTAGGGCATCATTGAAAAAATAGAAAAACTACTTTCTTGGGCCCCTCCTTCTGTAAAAATAATTTATATGGAGTCTTCTCACCCATGCCAAGAGCCTATACAGAATCTATGGTGGCAAGTTGAGTTAAGAACCCATTTGTCCAACCTGCTTGGTTCAGACCAGCGACAGGGTAAAACACAAAGAATTTAACTAAACTAATATAAAAACCACAACTTCACAAAATAACTCCACACAAAATCTCAAATTAACCTACCCTACATTAATCAGTGAATGCAGACTGAGATCTAATCCATCTAACTACTGTAAACAAGAAAACTCACTAAAATTGCTCTAAAATTGCACAGACAAAAAATCTTGTATATTAAAAATGTTCACCAACCTTGCTTACAAGTCAAGGAAGGCATCTTATACATGTCCCCATCCCTAATATGATGGTTTTAGATAGTTACAATAACCATTTCATAAAAAATGCTCTTCTTGCACAATTGTTGTCAATGTTGTCAATGACAACATTGACAACTTTGACAACTTTTCATAATTTTAGGAAATACACTCTAAAATTTGTTCTAAGACCATGAAAACATCATAATATGCTTAGGTAGGCCATGCCTACCTATCTTAGGTCCTAAAATACTCACTTTCTAAATTTGAACCCTATGTGCTTGATTTACACCATTGCCACACCATTGGTAATTAGGGTCCAAATGGGAACTTGTTTCCTAAAAGGCAAAACAACTTGAAAGGACCTTCCCTAAAGACCTAACACACACCATAGGACACCTCTAGTCCTATAATTAAAATAGTGGTTTGGCTAGAACCACTACAAGACAAAATAACTCTAGAAATACTAGGTTACCAAAGAGCCTTACCTAGGTGCTCCTGCACCAATAAGGATGCTTTGAACTATTAAAATTAAGGGTCATTTCAGCTCAAAAACCATCCAAGATATAGAAAGAAGGGAGGAAGGGGAGAAGGCTCTAGAAGGGAAGCCATCAATGAGGGTGTAAGACTCATTAATGAATTAATGAGGAGTTTGGAAGAGAATGTGTAAGAGGAATTAATGCTTCATTTATGAAAGCATTTATGAGGTATGGGTGAGGGTTTAAGGTCAAGCTTGAGAACTTTGAATATTGGGGGAGGGTTGAATTCATAATCACAAAATTAGGAATGTGACAAGATTAGGGGTAGCTTAGGATTAAGATTAAGGGTTAAGGCATGTGATAGGAGAGATAATGAGTGGAGGGGGGATTAGCTAATTAGGTTTAATTAGCTAATTAGGGTTAATTAGCTAATTAAGAAGAATTAGCATGTGAGAAGGGGTTGGGATGAGTTTGAACTCATGGTTAGGTAGTTGACATTGGTTAGGTTAGAGGGAATATTAATGAAATGAAATATGTAAGTAATATATTCACTCAATAATAGGGATTTTAATTAATTATTTAAGCTATTGATTGCTTTGTAATAATTAATTAGGACTATAGTCGGATTGAATTAATTAGGCTAGGGGATTGATTTTCTCTCTTTTGCAAGTGAGGAGTTTGCAATTGGGATTTTATTTAATTCCTTTTAAATTAATTATCTTAGCCATGTATTTGATTGTTTTTGAATTGGCTAAAAATGATTAATTTAGATTAGTGATTAGATCACTTAGGAGATTAATTTTGATTTCAAAATAATTATGCCAACTGATTAAAGAGTTTTCTTGACATAATTAGGGGTATGATCACACTTAGGGAAAATAGGGTCTATGGTCAAAGAAGACCAAATTAGGGTGGCTACATTTTCCCCTCTTTGAATTGATGTGCGAGTAGTGCATTGATTCAAAGAAAGTTTATTGACTTCAGAAAGTTTGAGAATTCCATCTTTGATCGAATGAAATATTTGATGAGATTAGTCTCGCACTTGATTGAACTAAGACTTATAGTATTGACTTTGAACTTGATCGAACAAAGGTCAATAAGCAAAGATCTTAAAGATACCAATTCTGAACTTGGTTGTCGTCCAAGAATTGATAATACTAACACTGAACTTGATTTAATGTAGGTCAATATGAAGCTTCTAAGAGCTTAATAAGAATCTAATAAGATGTAGACATAAGATATCCATCTTTTGAGAACCAAAGCTTTCAATCCAACAGTCCTCACTTAGTCTAGGAACTGTCATGCCTTTAGTCTTTTGATGACGAAGTCATTTTAATGTTGTTTCAAGAAAAAAATTGACTGATGATAGTGTGATCATGCCCCCTTAGGAACAAAATTGAAGGAAAAATAATAAAATCCATCTGTAGAATGATGTATCACTTGAATTGATCGATTGAATCAAGAAAGAAATAATTAGAAGAAAGGATGAAGCGAAGATGTGTTAAGAGAAAACACAAGATTACCAAGTTAATCGTGTTGAAATGTGAGTTTTGAGGTTTGATAAAGTGATGTCGGACCAATATTTGTGATGAATAATGTGTGATTTTGATGATAGAGAACCCATAAAACTGAGTGCGTGAAGCCTGCGAATCATATTCAGAACACATGGAGCAAATCTGCAATTTTGGGAATGGGCATAAAATTTTATTGTATAGTGTAATATGGCACAGGAACCTTTTATTTTGTTCCCAATTGATCAAAAAGAGAACATAATGGAGTTTTAGTTGTCTGGAAGGAGTTTCGGAGCTCCAAAATAGCTCAAAAGTCTAATATATATGCCAAAAATTACCTTTTACCTATTCATTTTCACTTTTACCCTTAGTAATTTTCAGAGATTTGTAGAGAATATCATGGTCCCCATGGAGAAGCATCATTTTGAGCTCAACCATCAACATCAATGCCCAACCAACTACCCACCTCCAGTAAGTACTCGTAAATCTACCTTGTCAAATTTGCAAGTTCAATTTTTATACATTTTTGTAGAATTTATAGCCAATTTAGTTTTACGTTGAATTTGGTATTCCAGATTGTACCCTGTCAATCCTGTGTCGTATCCCATGGATACAATAATTCCTGTGTCGTATCCAGGATTTCCTGAATCATACCCCATTTTTCAATTTTGCATTCTATTCAGTAGATTTAGAATAGCTTTTGAATTTCATCGTACCTTGTGAAACAGGGTCGTATGCCGCATCCTGTGTTGCCCTATTAATCTTGCATCATATCCAGTATGCCCCATCGTGTCCTGGAAATCAAGGATCATATCCTATAAAAATATTGTACCCTCTAGATCTAGAATCATTTCTAGTTTTTAGACTTAGAATGCTGCCAACTGTGAACTTTTTCCATCCATGGGCTGTCAAAACACTTAGTTGATTAATTTTTTGTGTAGTTATCATAGATAGAATTCTAATTTTCTTTTGTAATTACTATCCTTATGTGAAATAGGTCCCTTTTGAGGTAGTATCATTCCAAGGACCATACCCGGGTCGTGTCCTTGCCTTTTCCTGACAGCTGATAGATGATGAGAGTGAGTTAGTTGCTAGGGTGGGACTTTTATCCTTGACTTATTTACTTGATATTAGGGTAAATCAAGGGTTGTTGACTGCTCTTGCCGAGAGATGGCACTCAAATAAAAACACGTTCCATCTCCTGACTGGTGAGATGACTATCACTGGAGGACGTGTGGTGGATTCTGCGAGTTCCTGTGATAGGGAAAGAGGTGCAGTTTGATTTGACCTCCTAGACAGCTATTGCTTTAGTGCCTTGTTTCTTTGGATATGACACCATTGCACATAGATACATTACTTGGGATTACATGTGCGATCACTATGATGGTCTTTCTATATACTTAGCTATACTAATTGGAGGCGTCCTGATGCCAGATAGAGGACAACACATTTTTTTGGTAGGATGGGTAGACATGCTGGAGCAGATGGCTGTATCCTCTCATAGATTTTCCTGGGGAAGTTACATCCTTACGCATATTTATAGGGATTTACATGAGATTGTATACCAACATTCCTGGAGCATGACTGTAGGGATACTAATTTTTTAGATCTGGGCCTGGGAGTATATCCCAGTTACACGACGGATAGTAGATAGACATCAAGAACCAAAGTAGCCTTATGTATATATGTACTTAGGTCTTATTCAGAAGCTCCATCTAGGCAAGGTAGAGTAATGGCGTCACCATTTTGATGACATTAGAGTAGTGGTATGGTGGACATACTTAGATTGTGAGGAGTGGGCATTGGACATACAACAAATTCCATTCTTCTCTCAGAGTAGGTACTTGATCAGCCAAAACTGATATATCATAGAACGTTTCTTACACACCTCAATTTTGAGACAGTTTGGCTAAGTACAGGACAGGTGTCAAGGCATGACCGTATATGCTAGGATCTGAGATGAGGTAGTAGGGTGGGGTCCCCAGTTGATGTATGAGACTTCTCATTGGGAGATTAGGGAGATGGTTGGAGTCACATGGGAATTTTTCCCAGATGTTGCAGATGCAAGGTGTTTCAATGGTTATCTTGCAAATATTCTCTAGCATCCCTTTCCATGGTTCACTGTACCTAATGAGGCCATTCCTCATATAGAGGAACCCATAGATTATGATCCTACCAAGGATCATCCTATCAGAGGTAAAGGAGGAGTTGGGAGAGATGGAAGGGGATGAGACAGGAGATGTCCTCCTCCTCCAGACAGAGGATAGGGTCCGGATGATGGTGATGAAGGTGGAGATGGTAGGGGTGGGGGCACAGTGGGTGGTAGTGGTGGTGCTAGTGATAGAAGAGAGGGTCACCGGACTCATTTGAGATTTTTTTCTCCATAGAGAGATCCTGGGCCATTACTTACCAGAGAGTAGCATAGACAGAGGCAGTGGGATGCCTGTAGGATAGGCCCTCAGGATAGGACATAGGTAGAGGCTCTGGCCGAGATGGAGATTCTTTATCATAGTGTGAGCATGAGCGAGAGAAGCTTAAGGCTAGGATCACCATATTAGAGGCCTTTCTTACAGACATGTATACAAAACTTGAGTGCCTTAGAGAAGAGCGAGATAGGCAGTGTGATATGCTTAGAGTGGAGAGAGATATGCAGGCTCGGATAGCCACATACCAGGGACAAAGAGAAGCCTATTATTTTATTTATACCATGTTGCAGCTCTAGAGGGTTAGAGAGCACTATCCTTTTCATGCGTGGCTCAGTAGTCAGAGGGAGCTATGCCTCCTCCTCCTTTTGTTCCACCTCCTCCCCCTCCATATCTGGGAGAGGGTGGGAGTCAGTCCTGACACTGTATTTTTGTCATATATTTATAGTGTATATCTGGATCCTTCTAAGATCATTCTTTTGTAATATGACATTGATACATGTATATCTAATTCATACTGATATTTTGATACTCTTTTTGTAGATAGTCCCATAATTTTGATATGTTTCCATGATTTGACATATATCTGATGCAACTGTTCCTGATTTTGATATGTTGATGTGTTCTCTTTTGCTGTATAGATGTTTATTTTTGATGCACATGTGATTTATATCCTTGGTCTCTTGATGAGTTGGATTTAGATGATGACATCATTTATGCTCTGTGATTGATTACTAATATGAATGTGTTTCAAATGATGCTATGTGAATATGAAAAATGAATGTTTTTGAGTTTTTCTTATGAAAGTAAATGTATGGATGCCTTTTTAAGATGTAAAATAAATGTGATGCATGAATGTTTTGTTTTTGTATTTTTTCTTTCTCTTTTATGAATGCAAAATATATGCCATGGATGTGCAACGACATTGATATCAGTAATATTTGATTATGTGATTAACTTGGGTTCAGGATGAAAAATAGAAATGATTTTGAGCTCAAATCCTTATGTTGTTCTTTCTTCTTCTTTTTGTTAAAAATAAATCATGCAATCTCTAAAATGCATCTACATGTAGACTCTTTAGGACTATCACTAATTTGTATATATTGTTTCACTTTTATCATCATTGGGCGGTTGTTTGTAATGGACATTACCTGATAGTAAAACTATCACTAATACCCACTGGTATCAAGAAAGTATGAATACTATTTGTATTGGATGCAATGTCAGAAATAGACTTAGGCATCAAGGTATAGAAGCCAGGATGACAATTTAGTGATCTCCTTTTAATGTTTAGGTTTAGGTTTTGTTCAAGTGTAATGTAAGATATGCGATCCACAATGATCTTGAAAATTTATATCCTGGGGTACATCATGTTGCATACACTTTAGTGAGAATCTGATTTAGAAAACAGACAAGGAAATTGTTTCAAACTCACTGTAGTTTACACATAACAAAGATTGAGATATATGTGGCTATCCACTCATGTTGGAAGCTCTTACCATAAACATCCAAGTTAGGTAAAATTTATAGGATCATTCATAACAATCATCATACGCAAAATACCAAGAAAACGTAATGCCTCCTGTCCTTGTGACTCTTTGTCTTTGGATCGACATCATGGAGTAACTCAGAAGACAAAAATCACCAATTGAGAATCAATCAAAGAAAATTTATAATTGCTTAGATGCCCCTAGTACGAAACATCATGGGAACATAAAAGAATTATAATAAGATCAAACAATGTGTTTAAGTAGTATTGGGAAATAATATTGATTCATTTTTCAAGTGCAATAGAGATTTGTCAATATGAATTTGGAATGTAAGAAATATGTTTTCCTATCTGATTGCATGCGAAAGTAATCATTTTAGTAATTGCAATCCATGTAGTGTTTTTAGAAACATTTGTTGGAAGTGTTGAGAAACATTAGTTCATTTCAAGTTCCTGGATTTCAAGTATTGAGAAACACTAGTCTGATGTCTGTTACCATTAGGAGAGACAAACCATCCTAGACAAGATGATTAGGACAACCTAGTAGACATGAACTGACCAAGAAAACAAATATTCCCCTAGTGTAGAATGACTATTCCCAAGACGTAAATGTAGACAAATCCCAAGTAAGGATAGGACATTTGTAAGGATACCGAGTCACCAAATAGCACAAGTGTGAGGTATGAAGTTTAGAGTTTCCATTGTATTGATAGATAGAGCACAAAGTTTGAATGATGTCTGTTTACCAGGTTTTCACCACTCGTCAAAGCTTCTTCTTTTTGCTACAAAGATGACTGTTTGTCAGGTTTTCATCAAGGCACTTTTTTCTCCTTTTCAATTTTTTTGCTATTTTTTAAAATATTTTTGTAGTATAGAGGCGCTTGTTTGCTAGGTTTTCACCAAGGATACTTTTTTTTTAGGACTTTTTCCACTATTTTTGGATTTCTTCAGGATCAATTTTCTAATTTTTTGATATTTTCTGAGATTTTCATTGTATAGGCTTTTCTAGCCAGACATAAAGCATAGAACCTCTTTAAATGTAGAGTATTAATGGGATCAGGAAGAACATCTCCCTCTGGTGTAGCTAGATGATAAGCTCCAGTCCCAAAAGTTACGGTAATGACATAGGGCCTGAACTAGTTTGGTTCCAACTTTCCTTTCTGTTCTTTGTTCTAGGTTGGTTCTTAGGATTCTCTTTCAGAATGAGATCCACCACTTGAAAGTTTCATGGTTTGACCTTTTTATTGTACCCTTTTGACATGCATGTTTCGTACACTTTTAGATGATCGAACACCTGTTTCCTACACTCATCAAGTAAGTCTAAAGAATTTACCCTATCAATGCAGTATTGTTCATCAGTAACAAGACCTTGTAAAGATACCTAAAAGGATGAGATTTCAACCTTAGTAGGTAATACTACCTCAACACCATAGACTAGAGAAAATGGCGTGGCTCCCGTTGGTGTTTTGATGTTTGTTCTGTAGGCTCAAAGTGTTAGATTTAATTGTAAATGCCAGTCCCTGCCAGACTTACTCACAGTTCTGTGTAGGATTTTGAGAATATTATTGTTAGATGCCTTATCCTATCCATTACCTTGAGGATAATAGATGGAGGAACAATTTTGGGTAATGTGAAACTTTGTGCAAAGGTTTTCAATGTCTTGTTTTTTAAATTGACCCCCATTGTCTGTTACAATTAAAGAGGGTGTCCCATATCTGCAAATAATGTAGTTCAAGATGAACATAGCCACCTATTTGCCAGTGAATTTGATCAGCGGCATGACTTTGACCCAATTCATAAAATACTCAGTGGCCGTAAAGATGTATTTGTGTCCACTTGAAGAATTAGGATATATTTGTCCAACCAAATCAAAGGCCCATTGCTGGAATGGCCAATGCATTATGAATGGTATGAGTTCTCTGGTAGGAACATGGATAATATTTCCATGTGTTTGGCATTCATGACATGTTTTTGAAAATTGAATAGCATCTTTTTCCATCATGGGCCAATAGTATCCTACTCTTAGTAGTTTTTTACCTAGTGAAAATACATTTGAGTGTGAACCACATACACCTTCGTGGGCTTCTTTCAATGTGCGATTCGAATCTTCATGTTCTAAACACCTAAGAAGTGTATCATCAAGACCTCATCTATATAAGTTATTAGTAGTAAGGACATAACATGATGTTGTCCTAATCAAGGCTCATTTTTCATTTCTGGATAGGTCATTGAGTATAGTTTAGTTATCTAGGTAAGTAATGATTTTAGCATACCAAGATGGGTCTTGGGCATTCAAAACAAAAATTACTTGGTATTCAGGTGTATCAAAGGCCGGGTAGGATAATTCTTCCACCAAGAATTCATAGCAGAATTGATGTTCCTCTAGTTGTAACATGGTTTCCAGTGTAGCCATAGCATCTACAGCCTTATTCTCTATTCTAGGTATTTGCTGGAATGTGACAAAGACAAAGTACTTCTTTAGGTCATCAATCAGTTGTTTGTAGGGTGTCAACTTCTCATCTTTGGTCTGATAATCCCCATTTAATTGATTGATAATGAGTTGGGAGTCACCATACACATGTAACTCTACAATCTTCCACTCCATAGCAAGTTTAATACCATTTACCAATGCTTCATATTCAGAAATCTTATTTGTGCATGGAAACATTAATTTGTAGGACTTGGGTATCTTGTATCCTTGAGGAGTTATGAATAGAACCCCTGCTACAGAGCCTTGCTGCATGAAATAACCATCAAAGTACATCTTCCATGGATACTCATTAGATGCATAATTGTTTCATCAGGAAAATCAATTCTCAAAGGTTCATCATCTTGGAGTGGTGAGTCAGCTAATTGATCAGTGAAGACTTGTCCTTTAGTAGCCCTTCTATCCACATATTCAATGTCAAATTCTCTCAAAATTAGGACCCACTTTGCTAGTCGTCCTGCTAATGTTGTCTTTCTTAAGAGGTACTTCAAAGGATCTATCTTTGCAATGAGCCTTACTATATGTGATAGCATATAATGTCTCAATTTCTATGATGTGAAGACAAGTGCTAAGAAAGATTTTTCAATTATGATGTAATTGAGTTCATAAGATACTAGTGTTCTCCTGATATAGTAGATTGCTCTTTCATTTTTAGTTTCATCCTCTTGTGCCAACAATACTCCCAGTGATGTAGGTGTAGCTAAAATATATAGGAGTAATGGCTTGCCATGGATGGGTTCCATGAGAATAGGAGTAGCCAAGTACTTTTTTAATTCTTTGAAGTTGGTTTCACAATGTTCATCCCATTTGAAGGTGACACCTTTATGTAGCAATTTAGTAAAGGGTTGTACTTTATCTGCAAGTTGTGACATAAATCTCCTGATGGACTAGAGTCTTCCTTGTAATATCCTCATTTGACTAATAATGCGTGAAGGAGTCATTTCTAGTATAGCTTTGACTTTTTTAGGGTCTACCTATATTCCTTTTGCTGAAACAATAAACCCTAAGAGCTTTCCTGATTGAACCCCAAATGCACATTTCTTTGGATTGAGCTTGAGTTGAAATTGATCCATGTGATCTAATATCTTCTACAAGTCTTCAATATGAGAAGTCCTTTCTTTTTATTTAGCTAAGGTATCATCCACATAATCCTCCATGTTTTTATGCATCATATCATGGAATATAGTAGTCACAAATCTTTGGTATGTAGCACCTTTATTGTTTAACCCAAATGACATAACATTCCAGCAAAAGGTTCCCCATGCACATGTAAATGTGGTTTTCTCTTGATCCTCAGGAGAAATTTTAATCTGGTTATAGCGTGAGAAACCATCCATTAATGAGTACATTTGATAGCCTGTTGTTAGATCTATGATCATATCAATGTTTAGTAGTGGAAAATCATATTTAGGACATGCAAAGCCTGTATAGATCCTGATATATTTATCTGATTTAGATACTGGGAACACATTAAAAATTCATCCTGCATAAGCGATGACTCTGATGAATCCAACTTTCAATAATTTCTCTAGCTCTGCTTTTACCAGTAATGCAACATGAGGATGCATCTTTCTTAGTTTCTATTTCACGGGTTTGATCCCAGGAGCTATAGATAAATGGTGCATTATTAATTTAGGATCTAGTCCAGTCATATCTGTGTAAGACCATGTGAAGTTGATCTTTTTATCTTTCAGGAACTCAGTGAATTGTATCTTCTCCTTGTTTGACAAAGATTGTGCTAGGTGACTAATTTGAGGAACTTCAGGTGTGCCCAAGTTAACTGGTTATGTTGGTTCTATCAAAACTGAAGATCTTTCTTGAAAGTGCATAGTGAGGATATCAAGAATCTCATCTTTTGGCACCTCAAAGAGGTTTTCACCATCAGATACATCTTTTGTTTTTACTATTTTAGAACTTGATACTGCCACAATGTGGTTTTTACCGTCAGTTCCTTTCTTCTTTTTATTTTTCAATTTGTGAATGAGAAACTTGATATCCTCCTATGACATGTTCACGCTCCTTGCATTGGTGGAAGAAGGGTAAGGTTCAAAAGCATTTAGGTAGCAAGCCAAAGTGTAGTCAATAGGGAAGTCTAGGATAGGAGTAAGATTTGTATTAGTCGAATACATTAGGTCCAGGTTTATTAGAGACAAGGATTCAAATTTTGGGAAGGACAACATCGTGTCAGCGTCAAGACTATTAACTAACATGACATATTATGTTAAGTCTATTTCTATGATGTTTAGATCAATAAGAGTCAGATCATCATTATCAAAGTCATTAGTTATATGTGGACCGAACTCTAGTGACTCATCAGTGGAAATTTCATCTTCATCTCTTCGTAGAAGGAGGCTCCTAGCTTGTAGCCTATGAATTTCTTCTAGACCTAGGAGAATACTAGTTTCATCATCAATGATTCGGGGAAGGGATAACTCCTTTGCTTCGGTAAAATCAATAATGTTAGGAGCAGTTTTATAATGCTCTCTGTGTCCTGATGGAGCTGCAAATATGTGAATCACATCTATTTCAATGTCATCTATGGAAATAGAGAGATCATCCCACTCATAATCATGGGAGTCTGTTATTTCATCATCAAACCTATTTAAGAATTCAGCAATAGTGACCTAATGTACTCTATTATCCCCTTGTAGATCAAAGTGTGGTAAATCTAGGACATGTGTGATTGTTACCAAATGCCCCCAATTAGGATGTGAATTCTATGGTTGGGGTGTGTCTTTAGTAGTTGTTTCTATCAATGGCACCTCTGGAGTGTCTTCGGTTGCTTCCTCTACCTTTTGAATAGTAGCTTGTGTTAGCAAAGGGATATGAGTGTCTTGTGGTGTCTCAAAGCTAGGTATATTTAGGATACTCTATACCAATATGTAATAATCTCTCACAGGTCCATTGTTCTAGTTCTATTTCTTCTTCCTCATCACTTCTTTCATCAAAGATTAAACCATCTCTTGAAGAAGGGTTGTCAATTTTTTTATTGAAACCTAGTCCTATTTTATCTTTGGTATACCTTAATTCCATGTGTACAGGTTTAACAAGTCCCTTTCCTTTATCTCCTAAAGGTCCTTCTCCTTTATATCCCATTTTTTTGAGAAGATCATATCCTTTACCATACTTTTCTAGGGATATTTCTACATGTTTTACCTCATTCTCCTTTGGTTCACCCTGGTAAGGCCAAGCCAAGACTACTTGTTCTTCTTTGTCATCCCCTTGAGAATTAGATGCTTTAACCATACCAGTTGCTTTGTGAATTTCTATCTTTTTAGATGTAGTGGGTGTGAAAGATGGGGAGGGTTTCCCATAGGATCTTGGTGACACTGGAAGTTCTGTCAATGATGGGGTCATGTCCAACTTGTATTCTCCTATACTAGTTTCTTCAAGTTTTAAGATCTTTCCAAAGATTTTCATAACCATGTCTTTGGTAGTTTTAGGTATGGTTTCTTTTGGAACTTCCTTGTTATGAGGGACCATACTATCTTCTTTAACATTGTTGCAAGTATAACTGGCATCTGTAGGAATTGTCACTTCCACCCCATTATGTGGGAACTTGATACACTGGTGGTAAGTAGATGGTACTGCTTGCGTTTCATGGATCCAAGGTCTCCCTAATAGCATGTTGCAAGCCAAGGGTAGATCTATAACTTGACATATCACATTTCTTTCAACTAGTCCTATTCTAATTGGTAGAATAATGAGACCTTTAGAGGATCTTTCTTCTTCATCATAAGCTTTGATAGTAATTTTACTTCTTGAACCAATGGGTTTTTATGAGAGATCCAACTTCTTGATTAGATTGAGAGTACAAATGTTCAACCCTACACCTCCATCTATCAATACACATCTAACATAGGATTTGTGAATTAGGACTTCAATATGAAGGGGTTGATTATGCAGATGTGTCAATGATTTGTCATCTTCTTCTTAAAAAGAGAGGTAATGTGGTGCTGAGATATGATTAACCATTGCTTGGAATTTGTCTACATCAATGTTCTTTGGCACATTTTCTGAATGTAGGGCTTGTTCAAGAATTTCCCTATGCACTGAGGATATTTTAAGTAAATCAAAGATGGAAATTTGAGCAGAGGATCATTGCAATTGATCCACCAAGTTATAGTTCACTGCGGGAACGGTAACTGTTTGTCTTGCTACCACCGGTTTAGGAATAGTGATAATAAGTACCTTGGAAGTTGTTGCTGGTTTTGATGAGGAATTAGGTCCTTTTATTGTGACTTATCTTTGACTTCGTGTCACTACATTTGATTGGGAAGATGTGTCCTTAACACCTTTGATAGTGATCACATTAATTGATTTGTATTTAATGTCTAGCATGTTGATCACATTATCATTATTGGATTAGGCATAGTTTACTTCATTTCCTTTTCCTTTAGATGCTTCCCCTTTCTCATAATTAGTGGTGTGTTCTTCCACCTTGATTTTACCACCTTTAATAAGTTCTTGTATTACGTGTTTAAGTTTAAGATAGTTATTAGTCTTGTGTCCCTTGTTTTTGTGAAAGATACAATAAGAATTGTCATCCCACCATCTTGGTTTGACTTCTGGTTCCCATGGTTTTGAATCTGGGATCGTGAGAAATTTTTTGTCCAAGAGTGTTTTTAAAATAGGCTCAAGAGGTTCTCCCAAAGGAGTGAATTTTTGTTGAGGCTTGAAATTCCAAGGTCGACCTTTGGTGTTCTCATTGTTTGCTTTAGGTATTGTAGTTGTTACCTTGGAATCTTTACTTTCTTGCATGCTATTTTTTAGATTGAACACTGCTGGTTTAGGATTAGCATTAGACGCATCTACCACTCCATTGTTAACAACACTTTTGTTTCATTTCCACCATTTAGGCTTGTTGTTGGAGTTAGTAGATTTTATTTCACTTTGGATAGTGATTTCTCCCTTTTTAACCATGACTTCTCCAATACAGATGGCATTCTTGATCATCCTATCAAAGCTAGGTGAATCTTGCATTTGCAATGCATAGTTTAATTCAGGTATCAAGTTATTAACAAATATTTCCATCTTTTCTGATTTGGGAATAGCTCTTGAATATCTTGTAAATATTTTCCTCCAACTTTGTAGAAAGTGTGTAAAGGATTCATCAGTTCTTTGCTTAGTGTTACATAAGTCCATCATGGTTGCATTGTGCTGTATATTGTAGGATTAATGTTGGATAAACCGTTGAATTAACTCCTCAAAATATTTTACCTTAGGTGTAAGTTTGGAGAACCACTCCATAGCATTTCCGCCTAGGCTTCCTGGAAATAGTCTCATTAGGTATGTAGGTTCATGCATGTACTCTATGCTTAGAGAAAAAAAATCTCTTACATGGTCATGTGGGTCAGTCTCTCCCGTATACTTGTCATATTTTGGCCTTGCCATGTTGGGAGGAAATGGAACCATGTTAATAATCTTGTCAAAAGGAAATGGACAAATGGAGTCTAAAGAGTATTTTGTCTTGGGTTTAGCCTTCTCTAGTTTTAGATTTGCAAGTTCAGTTTGCATCAAGGTTAGTTGTTTTGCGAGAATGGAGATAGGATTTGATACCTCCTTTTCCTTTAGTTGTTCAACATCATAATCTTTAGGTAATTTTACTCTAGTGGATGCTAGATGGAGAAAGTATTTCTCTTTGTCTTCACCAATTATCTTTTCCAATGTTCTTTAGAATTTCCTACTTTTTTTGAGTCTATTGTATTCTTCTTTGGGAATGTCTCCATCACTTTCCAAATCAAAAAAAGAGTGGTCTATGCATGGTTCTTCTTCACCACCGCTAGCATCGTCTTGATCTCGTTGGTTTTTCTCATCATTGTATGCTTCGAAGGCATTAGCCCACTCATTCCTAGCAGCATCCATTTCTGGTGCAGGTGAGTCTATGTCAAATAGAGGATTGTGAGATGTCTCTCCCTTTTGAAAATGAAGCAATTTAGGAGGTACTTCTAATTCGTCAACAAAATACTTGTTGCGTCTTGTGTTAACCTTGAAGTTATGTCTCAACTTTGTCAAAGCTTCCCGATGTAACCACCTGAATTTGGTCTATTCTAACTATGGACCCTATTTTTCCTAAGTGTGATCATACCCTCGATTTATGTCCAAACAACCCTATTACTGCTTGGCATAATTATTTAAATCAATTTAATATCCTAGGTGATTTTTATCACTGATTTATATTAACTATTATAGCCATACAATTCAAATCAATTTCGACCAATCAAATCAATTCAAAATCAAACATGGCTATAGTATTTAATTATAAAGGAATTAAATAAATCCCTAAATCAAATACCTACTTGTAACTAACCCATTCCCCTAGCCTATTTAATTTAATTAAAATGGCTATAGTTATCTAATTATTAAAAAGCAATTTCATTCTTTAAATAATTAATTCCTATATTTTTAAATGAATTAAATAAGTTTATTTCATTTATTAATATTCCCCTAAACCCCAACCTAACCTATCTCAACCACTTCTACCCTGGGTTCTAACCC
>MU224342.1:591030-609436 GCA_018584345.1 Thuja plicata
TCTAGTTAGAAGGCAATAGGCTGATATTAGTGGTTTTTAACATTTTGACTAACCATTTGAACTAATGCAATGACCTATTGAGTGTTTGTGTTGTTTTCAACAGGTACCCATTTACACACACACACACACCCGATAGTGTCAAGTAGAGTCTCAAATGGTCCAAGTGAGTGTGTCTAGGAAGAAGTGTTGTTTGTGTTTTGGTGAAATTAAATGATCCTAGCGTCAAAGGGTTAGAATGCCCTATTAGTGGGCTGGAAATCAAGTTGTTTTGAAAACTAAATAGACCACATGTATTGAGACTGATTATGAGAGACTGACATGACATGCAAAGTAGACATTTGAAAAAGTATTGAAACAATGATAGGGGGACTAGAAAAAGGCAATAGGACCAGACTAAAGAGCCAAAAGGGTATCCAATTTTATTAAAGTTTTTTGAGAAGAAAATCTGGATGTGCCCACTGTCCTAGATGCGACCCTCTGCATGTGAGCTAGGAAATACGGGATGCGAGCCTTTGATGAACTAAAAGTGAGTCAAGAAATACGTGATGCGGCCTTTCTCCCTAGATATGATGCAATGCTGACCATATGCGATTCAGGATACCAAATGTGATTTTGCACAACCTAATGTGAGCCAGGATAGACTAAAAATGAGCCTCCGTCATTCTGTCAAATCTTTTCAACTTCATCAAATTTGTCTTGGAAATGCGTGAAGTTTGTTTGATTATGGATTGTTTTCTAAGACTTTCTAGTGAGTGAAAAATACATATAGCCCAAGGATTTGAATTTTGTTGCTTGTTTGACGACATTATATTTTTAATGGATTTTCAAGCATGCCAAGCATTTTTTGCATTGTTAGAGGGGAACAAACACATCCTTATGCCCTATTTTCTAAGCAGAGCATAAAAATCCTTTCTCATAGACTTAGGTACACACTCAAATAATAATCAAAATATGGTCATCACCAAGCATGCAATGGCTCTAGTCATGATGCCATATTAGCCGACTCCAAACACAAATGAGGATATGATATGATGAGTATCTTGGGGCAATTACTGTTTTCCTTGCACAAGGATTATCACCCTTTTGGGGATGAATCAGGTAGTTTTACTACAAATTTTTTTGTTTATGATGGAGCAATCTGTTTGAAACCATCTCCCATAGAATTGTACAAGGCAAAATTGAGGTGTATAGCCCTATGAGTACTCAAATAGGTGTAGTCTTGCAAGAAAGATTCAAGCGGCTCCACTCTACACATACCCAAGCATGTTCAAGGAATGATATCAAAATTCCAAGAACAAAATTGATTATGTCATCTGAGGCTTTGGCCTACGAGGAAGTAATTATTTATAGTGAGTTAGAAGGGTTGGCGTAAAACCTGTCCTCACTTGGGTTGTTCCCGAGAGATTTTTCCTTCAACCGTTAGGCCCTCTACTATTTAATAAGCATACAAAGGATTGGCAAGCTTAGGATTTTGAGATTTCTGATTCTTCAAACAAAGAAGAGAATACTCTCCTAGTCCATGTCCTTTTCTCCCAAAATACTTCAATCAATGTTCATTTTCTCAAGCAAGTTTGAGCTTGATTTAGATATTCCTAAATTATGAAAACATAGTACTTTGAAAGAAAAGTTAGATTGTTCAATTTCTCCAAAATTAGGTAATTTGTTTGTTCAATTACTATCTCCAAAATTTAGACAATGAATATTCAATTATCCCACAATCTTTAGTGCTTTGTAGTGTTCAATTTCAATCCACAGGAATTATACCATGATGCTTGTTCAATTAGCCCACAAAATTAGATGTTTTGCTTGTTCAATTACTTTGCCAAAATGAAATTAAACAATGAGTTTGTTTTCCTTTTTCAATTACTCCAAATTCCTCTCAAATTTTAAACCAACTTTTGACTTTCTGATTTTCCTCGAGGGAAAAGAGCATACTAATCTGATTGATTTAACAAGTGATTAAAATTTTTTCTTAAGTTATAAAGCTTGGAACAAAGCTAATATATCAAGTTTAATCTAAAAGCCTGCAAACAACAAGTTAGGAAAATCCTTTCCACCTTCTGGATAGCAACCTACAAGCAATAGTTAGGCTGTGTAAAGGACAAAGTCACAACAAATCAAAACATTAGTGTTTAGGCAACTTGATGTTCTAATTAACAAGTGAGATATGAGCCTAGAAACCTGGGATGCGATCTAAAATACTTGATGTGAGCCTTTACCTGAGATGTGATAGAAGGCATACTAGATGCGAGCCTTCACCAAAAATGACCCATGATTTCCCATATGCAATCCCTGAAACCCGGGGTGCAATCAAATATCCTGCGTTGTGATTAAATACCCCATATATGAGCCTTTGTGATCAAAAGCGATTCTGTACACAGAAACTGAAAACACCAATTAGCTAAAAATTATTAGGAAATGAAGGAAAATGTGGGTTCTTGCCCCACGATGGGTGCCAAAAATGTGTGTCTAATTTTATGCACCTGTTGAGAATGACACAACACTTTAATAAGTCATTATATTAGTGAAAAAACATAAAAAGAAAGGGTTTGACATTAATCACTAAAACTGACCTATTGCTTCCTATCTAAGAAGAGTTTGAAGAATGAAATAATATGCCCTTAGATTATGCATAAATCAGAGACAAAAAAAACCTAGAATGGAAGATTCAAATGAAATTAATCTAATATGCTCAAGCAAAGTCCATTTTAAACTCCAAGATCAAAGATTACAACAATACAACTATTAATGCTAAAAAACAATATAAATCCCTAGAAATATGAGCAACATAATTTTACTCTTTCAACTCTCCAAATATGGGCAGCATAAGGATGCTTTCAACTATTAAAATTAAGGGCCATTTGAGCTCAAAAACCATCCAATTTATAGAAAGAAGGGAGGAAGGGGAGAAGGCTCTAGAAGGGAAGCCATTAATGAGGTGTAAGACTCATTAATGAGGAGTGTGGAAGAGAATGTGTAAGAGACATTAATGCTTCATTTATGAGGTATGGGTGAGGGTTTAAGGTCAAGCTTGAGAACGTTGACTTTTGGGGGAGGGTTGAATTCCTAATCATAAAATTAGGAATGTGACAAGCTTAGGGGTAGCTTAGGATTAAGATTAAGGGTTAAGGCATGTGATAGGAGAGAGAATGAGTGGAGGGGGGATTAGCTAATTAGGGTTAATTAGATAATTAAGAAGAATTAACATGTTAGAAGGGGTTGGGATGAGTTTGAACTCATGGTTAGGTAGTTGAGATTGGTTAGGTTAGAGGGAATATTAATAAAATGAAATATGTAAATAATATATTCACTCAATAATAGGGATTTTAATTTAATTATTTAAGCTATTGATTGCTTTGTAATAATTAATTAGGACTATAGCTAGATTGAATTAATTAGGCTAGGGGATTGATTTTCTCTCTTTTGCAAGTGAGGAGTTTGCAATTGGGATTTTATTTAATTCCTTTTAAATTAATTATCTTAGCCATGTATTTGATTGTTTTTGAATTGGCTAAAAATGATTAATTTAGATTAGTGATTAGATCACTTAGGAGATTAATTTTGATTTCAAAAGAATTATGCCAATCGATTGAAGAGTTGTCTTGACATAATTAGGGGTATGATCACACTTAGGGAAAATAGGGTCTATGGTCAGAGTAGACCAAATTAGGGTGGTTACACCTGGTCATGGACATCGCGGTGAGGCCGGTACTAGAAGAACTCCCACCTCAAATAAAATAATCCTTAAGTCAACAAGTTACAAGGAATTTTTTCTTTGGAACATTTAAAAACTTCATTGGACTTACTGATTATAAGTGTACATTTTTCATTGGACTTACTAATACCATAGATACAGGTATAGGAAAAGGTACAGTTACAACTAATTCAAAATTCCTAAGAAAATCTTCACTCAAACAATATTGAAAGCTACTCTTACTTTTATTATTTCAGAATGTCTTTTCTAACAATGTATTGTTTAGGTCATCAAGTGCAAGTGACTCTTCCTAGAAGGACTGACCATCCGAGATTGTCGAGTGCAATGTCGGCAACAAGGAGCATGCAAACATCGACGCCTTCATAGTCTATGCCTGGTATATCCTTTTTTTGCTATATTTTGTTTTGTGTTAATTATGATTTGATAATTTGTACTTTAATGTAGGGTGCATCTCATAGTGGATTAAGTTTCTACAGTAGGAGATACACCGATGACTGTTACATCGGATACAGATCAGATTACCTGTATTGGCGATAATTCACCATCATTTCCTGGATCTACCCGTGTTTCTAGCATGGGAGTTATGCAAACATCATTGTTGATAGATGATAAAGAATTAATGCCTTTAAAATGTCTTAAGCTTCCAGGTACTTTAAAATTATTATTATTTATATTGTAATTGTAATTTACTTATTCATAACAAGTTTTGGATTGATGATCACATGACATTTTTGCAGGGAACAATTCTTTTTATAAAATGCTTCATGACTTCACATTAAAGATATTCGGGCCCATCATACGTACAAGGTGGAAAATCATAATTGAACTAACCCTATCCCACTATTTTTATTTCATATCATTAATTGGTACATATTTTTCCTTTCACTCCATTTCTTTTACTATATTCAAGGTACACAACATTAGTTAATTTTTCTATCTAACAATTTTGTGTTTCCTTAAAAGGTGGAGCTTACAAGAAAAAAAATTAAAAGAACAACTCATAAAAGATTTAGAGCATGAGTTTGGTAATAACATTTTTGAGGAGAAGAAAAGTTTAGAAAAAATTGCCAAACATCTTAAGACTGTGAGGGACTCATATAGAAGGAGTCTTGTCCACAACCCAAAGTATGAGTGTCCTCCCTTTATTTTAGTGAGGCATTGGAATAAATTAATTTTGGATGCAAAGGAGAAAGGGGATACTCAAAGAGGAATCACACCACCAAATGAGAAAAGAAGGTATGTGATAGTATTAACTACTAGTAGAATGTAATTATGCACTAATTAGTGTTCTTTATATCTATATAATCTAACATATTTCAAAATTTTCATAGGTTGCATGACACATCAAAGGAGACACAGGCCAGACTACAAAAGATTGGCCAGCACAAACTTGGCGCTAGTGGTTATTCAAAAATTCAAGCACAAATTGTAAGTAGCAGTAAATGAAATTCCAGATTTTTATTTTTTATAAATTGCAAATAATTTTTTCTAATCAAAAAATGCAGGGCTCAGATTTTAATTTAGAGGCCACCAAAGAACAAAAAAATATTGCCTTCAAGGAAGGCTATCAAGCTGTGGCTGAACGCCTACGCCAAGCTTCCACTGGCCCAACCCAAGAGTCTCCTGCATTGGTTGAACAAGTAAATATGCCAAATGAAAAATATTTGAAATTGAATACTTGAGCAAAAATCTATTTGATATTAATTTCGAACATAAATTGACTATTTTTGTTTTTAAAAATAAAAAATGATAACAATGTGCATGACATTGCAATGCAGCCTCGTAATCCTAACACAAAACCTACCTCGCATGATGAAGGCCCTTATGTGCATCACAGTGTCGATGGAGGTGTTCATTTTCTATTGAAAATTAATTATGTAATTATTAATGCAATTTAACATCTTAAATTGAAACTGGTATAACCTTTTTTGTATAAATTTTAGAGCATACATAATCTCATGCTGAATGAGTGGAGAATGTTCAAAGTGATCACCATGTTGACTTTGGGGATGATGAAAAATGTTATTGTAGATGATGTGGCATAGTCAGGTAAAGAAAATATATGTTTTGTTCTTTTAAATTTATTTTTTGATTTATAGTTCTTTTAATTAATGAAATACTTGTAACACTAAAATAAAATGGTGTGAATTTAACCCATATAGTTGTTATTGCAGTGGACCTCCCTTTGGTGCAACAACCTAGTCTTCCTGAACACATGATGATGAGACATGCGTTAAAATCAGAATCAGTAGAGGATGGGAATGATGAGGATATTGATGCTCCTCTTAGCTGTTAGCTTCAAAAAACAAACAAGAAACAAAAAAAGAAATGATTGTAGTTAACATTTTTTCTAATGAAAGAACGTTGTCTTAATGAATGCTATTTTTTACTACTAGTAAATTTTGATGAATGATGTGTTAATAAATTATTCATGACTGTTGTGTGTGAATGAATTTTATGTGTTAATTAATGTTATGTGATTATAATGATTGAATGTAGGGAAGAGATTATTTATATAAGATGAATATGTGAACTCTATTTAGAAGAAGAAAATTAGTGGTAAATAGTGATATGACATAATAAAATCTATTTTTATACCCTTACAATGATGAACCTAGATTGATCTGGTTTGAGACTATGAAGTTGAACTACAAAGTCTCTGAGCATGAATGTAGGCAAGGCCATCAATGATGAGCCCCCGAGACTTAGGTCCAGTCCCATAGGGTTTGTAAAATGGTTCTCACTATTCATAAGTAATAGTTCCAGTCCCTTATGTATGGCATGAAGTTATGTTGTTCTTATGTATTTTATAAATTAGGTAAAAATAAACCTTTGAGGCTCTTTTTATACCCTTACTATGATGAACCTAGATTGATCTAGTTCGAGACTATGAAGTCAAACTACAAATTCTATGAGCATGAACATAGGCAAGGCCATCAATGATGAGCCCCCAAGACTTAGGTCCAATCCCATAGGGTTTGTCAAATGGTTCTCACTATTTAAATGGTTCAACACACACACACACACACACACACACAGATCCATGCACACACACAAACTATACAAAATATACAACCTTTACCTATATATAAGAGTTGAATAGAGAAGGTATCTCCACAGGTGATGAACATGCAGATTTGCCTAAGTACTAGTGGGAGCTTTCCCAACAACAGATGTACTTATTGTGAAAATCATCACAAGTCCATTTGTTGTTGGGTCTAGCTCCTAGTAGTGCTTGGTCAAATCTACATGTTTGTCACCTGTGCATATACCTTCTCTGAAAATACATAACTTTCATTCCAACCGTTGTCTTCTTATCCATGTACCCTACATGAAACTTAGAACAAAAATTAATCAGTACTCAAAATATATGTTTAGTCCCCTTCACTTGTATATAAGAGTTGAATAGAGAAGGTATATGCACACATGATGAGCATGCAAATTTTCTTAAGTACTACTGGGAGCTTACCCAACAATAAATTTACTATTGTGATAAAATCATCACAAGTCCATTTTTTGGTGGGTCAAGTTCCCAGTAGTGCTTGGACAAATCTTCATGTTTGTCACTTGTGCATATACCTTCTCTGAAAATACATAACTGTCATTCCAACCAAAGGAATATTTTATAAATTAGTGGAAAATTTCCTCTAAACTCTTATTTTATGAATTCCAAAGTTATAGATTTTTGTGAAGAGATTTGGTCATGTATTAATAATGCCCTAGTGGATTGTTTGCATAAGTTGATTTTATACAAGATGGACCATCAAAAGACTAAAAATTGCACCCTAAATTCAATTGAAGTATAAGATTCCCCAAAGACAGGAAGAGAGAAATGCAAACAAACATTTTCTATCTCTTCCTATCTTTTGGGCATCCAAAGCTTCAAGTCATACTTGACACCATCGATTGACAACTTCACTATCTTGTCTTCAACAACATTGCCAGAAGAAGGAATCTATGAGTGGTTTGGTTGTATTTGAAGCCAAGTAATTTGACTAAATTAACTTTATATTATTATAATTTTCTTGTTGATATTGGGTTGTAACCATAATAAAATAGATGCATTTATCTTGTAAAACCATCTCTATCTAGAAAAACCACCTTGCCTGCACTTGGCAGGAACTATGCTACACTCCAACTCTTGTTTTATTTTGGAATTATTTGTGCAGGTTTGTACTCATCATAGAAATGAACGGGTGTATGGAAGATTACTATATTTTTGTGAGTTTCATTCATGTTTTTGCAACTTCAATTGGTAGTCAACACCACTCTTCCTCCCTCTTTTGATTATACTTTCTTATTTTCTAGAGGTTTACGTTTTGGTTGTCTTGTAGAATTTGGACCACGCTTTTGTGGTGGAATGAAATCAAGGTTGTTCTTCTTTATCCTATGCTTATTTTATGATTTGAAAGGAATAAATAGGCATAGGATAAAGAAGCACAACCTTGATTTCATTCCACCACAAAAGAATGGTCTGAATGCTACAGGCCGAAAACCAAAACGTAAATCTCTTTCCTCATAGAGAATAATAAAGTATAATCAAAAGAGGGAGAGTGATGTTTACTACCAATTTAAGTTGCAGTATGGTATGCAAAGAAAGCATGTAATTGAATGTAAATGCAAAATACACAGTGTAAAAAATTATGATGAACTCCCTAACAAAGAAAAGAAAGAGATTGAAACTGAAATGAAATCTTATAATAGTGCTGACAAGGAGGATGGAAGAAGGAATAGAATAATATTTCTGAACAAGAGAAATAAAATTGATCGAAAGGTAATTTGCAGTTGTACTCTTAAATCCTATTGTTTGATTAGTTTACTTGTGTTTGTATGCATGCAAATTTGATCTAATGTTCACATTCATGGCATTGTAGAGCGATGGTCAAGAAGGAACTAATGGGAATTAGCAGGGTCTCCAATTCAAAGGTGCAGTAATCTACGTTTATTTCTTTCATTTTACTTTCTTCAGTTGTTTTATGTACTTTTTCCTAATTTTGGTTATTTTGTCTCTTGGTAAAATCAGGGCGCAGGAAATTAGGGGACATTTTTCTTCTATCTGCAATTTTTTGTTCCTTAAAATGTTTGTTATGTTGTTGTAGATTCACAAAAATCAAAATCCATTTTTGAATATGCATGTGTTTGCTTGGAGGGCTATTGATTCAGAGAAAATTGTAGGATATAGGGTTACCTTTTCCAAATTTTCATATGTTATTATGATTACCATTTTTTTAAGGGTTTCTGTGGACCATTTTGCTGACCATTATCTGTAACTGTGATATCCTTATGGAGGTAAATATCATCTTCCATGGACCAACTATGTTTCAAACTTAGGAAACCCTGTTAGCGTCATGTTGTATTTTATAATCTCACACGTGAATTGTTCTTCCAAGGCTACAAACTACATCTCACCCCTCATCTTATTCATACCATAGACCAAGGGACTTGTATTTAGTTTTATATTCATATTTTTTGAAATCTAACTACATTAAGGCTTATGATCTTTAATTGTTATATAAGTAGTTTATTTGTATTTTGATTCACAAATGAAATCATAGGTTTTGTAGCAACATAAATTCATTTGATCTTGTTGAAATAAGAATTATTTAGAAGTATTTAAAAATATATTTGAACTTGTTTTGCTCAAATTAGGTAAATCATTTATGTTCTTGTAATTAAATTATTATAGTTACTCATATGGATGGAATAAGTTGTATTGGAAGTCACTAGTTTTTGAATTATACCAGTGGTATTTGATTTTTCGTTTAGAATTATGATAGAATTTTTATAAGAGGCCCTTTTGATTTTGTTTAGATTCTAATGTCTTCTTGAGTAATTAATGTTAAATCATATAGAGTCTTGGTTGAGGAAAGTTAGAATTTTAGCAATAACAAATATATAAAATCAAAATTAAGAGAAGAGCTCCAATTCTATTATTTTACATGTCACAATCTATAAATTATTTATGGTATGGGATGGTAAATAAAATTTAAAGGTATATTTTGGTATTTGCATTTTTAGTAAATTTGAGTAGTGAGGTTAGTATAATTGCACTTTTACAACTTGTCAAGTTGGGGTTTAATAGACATTGATATTAGTAGTTAAATGCATATGTTAGGAAGGCATGATATGATTAAATTATATACATGGTATACTAATATGTTAGATTTTAAGATAAGTGGTCATACAATTATAAATCTTGTAGGTTTGGGATCATGGATATTACCTTAATATTTTACAAGAATTGGTTCTCCATGTAGTTATGAACTGTTGGGTAGGTAACCTTATGAGGAGGTCTACATATAACTTATCTGTAGGTAGAATCTAATTAGGATCTCATCCTTGTTCACCTAAGTGGGTGGCAGATGATGGAGACACTTTATGAGGACTCTAACCTAGAAAGGGGTTGCGTAACCACTTCTACCATCCTTTAAAAGACTGGTTTTAAAGTTAAACCTAAACTATAATGTCTCTCCGAGTTACGTAGGCAAGGCCATCTATGATGAGCCCCCGAGGAATTAGGTCTAGACCTTATGTCTTGTAATTTTGAGTTCTTCCTTGATCTTGCCACCCCTTACCAATATTTATATAGTTTGCATCTCTTAACGAAACTAGTTCTAAATACCTTATGATTGATTTAGCTAAGTTATTGATGTAGCTTATCTTACGATCTTGTATGTAATCAACTATAAATTTTATATCATGCATCTAGTTGTGTAGCTGTATATACATGTGCAGGAAATAGAGAGGCAAGGAGAATATGATACACAGGCAAGAAAGAGAAATTCAGGTATGCAGTTGCAAGTCATGTTGGTTATTTGAACATTGTAATAAGATTTATTGTTCTAAGTAGATTTATTATCATTTTAGATTCCAGTTAAATGATATAAAAAATAGGTTCACAATATGTATTAATGTAGTATGTCATTGTTTAGAAAGAAAAAAAATATTGCAAATTAGATATGTTCATAGTAGAATAAATAGTGTGTTTAATGTCCAATCTAGTGTTTTTAATTTTGGGAATTACATACAAATCTTCCATTTATTTTTCAAATGTTATAATACTTCATATGGTATAATTTTTCCAGCACTCATGTGTTATGGCATTTAATGAACATGTACGTATCATAAGTATATTTTTTACAATTTTGTTTCTCTTCTATAAACAATTCATTTATTCAAATTATTGCTTATATGATAGTGTGTGTTTTCTAAACATGTCCTTTGCATGTAGACAAGGTGTTCCACTAGAACAATGCATTTTGAGACATTCTATCAAACAATTCAGGTACCTTGCCTATGCTTCAAAATCTTGCATATCCTACAATAATGACATTTTGTATACAATTTTGGAGTCATTTTGTCAAACAAATCACGTACTTTGTCTATGCTTCCAAATTTTGCAAACACGTCTACCCTTTATGCTTTGATGTATTTTTATACCCTATTCCAAGTTCCCATTTTGGCATAGGCAGGGAGGATTTTGGAAAAGATTATGGAGTCTGGATTTATGCCTATGAATTGTATTTGATTTAAAGTTTCAAAATCATTTTCAATAAGTAAATTTTGTTCATATCCTACAATAATATAATTCAAAAAGACCACATTTCTTTTAGGCATATTGTCAAATAGTATGTATGCACCGTCCATGCTTCCACATTCTGCAAGCATGTCTACTAGAGAATTTTTAACTAAATTTCCCTTCCATTATGTTATGATGGATGTCCATACCTTGTTCCAAAGATCCGATTTAAATTGTTTGACAATGGAAATTGTTTGGGTTATAAAACTACAAATTATAGTATATAAAATTGCACATAGAATTAATAGGACTAAACAATGGAATAACCCAAATAACCTCCTCAGAGTTTCATGAAAAAACCTCCACTATTGTTTACTCTTCCCATTCTCTTACAAACATTATACAATTCAATGACAACTCAATCTCGCAGCTAAAAAAATGATGCCCATTTCAAACACAAGGGTGAAAGTTGTTGATTCTTCTTCTGTGATTGCACTAATAATATGTTCTTTGTTGTAAATGACAACACTCTCAGCATTTCTCAATGGGTTCATTTTTCACAAGTTAGAATGAGTTCATTGATATCTTATATAATTTGGTGGTGTGTACAATTTCAAAATTTATTCCAATTTTTAGGGAAAAGTTATGCTAGATTTTTTAGTAAATTTATATACAAAGCTCCAATATTTCAATGCCCAAAAATTTATGCATCATACCTCAACATTGAATCCTTTCATCAGTATAAAAATGGATTGATAAATCTTATGCTTTTAGGAGATTTGTTGGTTGAAGTAGGAAATGCAGTAGGAAAATTTACCAAGAAAAGTAATGTGCCATGAGAGTAAACTGTAGCCTTAGGATAAGATTTCCAATGTTCCCATATTTTCTCTTGTTGATTTCCTCAGTGCTTTATATTACTACAAAAGGAAGTCATGCCCAGCAAAAGACATTCACAAGTAAATGTACATTTTTATAAGCATATCATGTATATTTTGTCCACTCCATATGTATATAGAGATTTAATTCTTTGATAAAAAAATATTTAGCAGATATACCTAATCATTTAATTAAAAAAATTTACATTAAAAAACTCATTAAACATCATTCATCATTTAGAAAACTTACTGTAATGTTTGTATTAATAAGCTTATAAAAAAAATTGGATGTTTTTGACAGTGCTTCAAAACTATTGGTATTTATTTGATGTTTGTGAGAACTAAAATTGTGTGTAAAGAATCAGATAAGGTTTTAGACCCTCAAAGGAAATTTTTTAAGTGAATTATACATAAGATCTAATGTGGTTATGGATCATTTATGTGGAAACAATCCAGAAGAAAATAGTGTCAGTCTTTAAGTTTCTTAAAAAAAGTTTGTAATATTGATATGGAATGAATTTTAACATTTTGAGATGGTAATGGGACATCATAAATGTATAAAAGAGTCTTGATGAACCTTGTACAAAATGTGAAAGTGATATGTGTAAAGAGAGTATTAAACTTGTGTTGAGATTGTCACACCAATGTTGAAAATTTTGTTTTTGTCGCAAGGGTTTGTGACCCTTATTTGAAAGGGCTATTGTACTTCCTTTATGTATGGATGGATTGCATTGACATTCTTTTTATGAGTTTATGTGTGCTCACTTAACATATTGATAATGAAGGACAATGATAGAACAAGGAATTCAAGGTGTATATGTTTCTGTAGGTGTGTGAAGGGTTACATATAGAGTGGAAGGACTAAATGTTGCTTGGTAAGTACTTGAATAGTGTTTTTCAATATGGGTTGAAGTTGTATGCAGTCCTAGTTAAGGGTAGACCCAAAAGTGGAAGGATAAGGAATGTGAACCTTAAGAACAAGGTAAGATGAATGATTGTGGTTGAGTTAAGGATAATGCTTGAAGTTGATTTGTAGAATGGAACCAAATGTAGTGTTTGATATTGGGCGTCGAATCAAGTGATTAATTGAACTGGGTTGAGTAGTTCTTTTGATTCCTTAAATGGTGAGTTTGGAATGAATCTTGAAGGGTTCTTGAGTAAATGTGTTTATGGGTGTTTGAAGGCACTTTTGATCAGATTGAGGGACCTATCATATATATTATACATTCAGTGATTCCATACTTTATAAATATTGATATGCCTCTACTAATTTTTTCATATGATAAATGGATGAATGGATCCACAATATCCTAAGAGGCTAAACAAGGCTAAACAACTAAGTGCAACCTTACCTTATCACCATCCCACTATGAAATTCAATACATAACTATTTTACCTTGCTTTATCTTCCCCTTCCTTGGACTCTCCTACACTTTCATGGGCTTCATCATCTTTTATGGCCTCCTTTCATCACTGAACATGGCCAACATAACATCCTCTCACACCCCATTGGTGGAAAAAGTCTTTTTTTGTCACTGTCCCTATTCAAACCTTCATTGTGAATGATCCAGGCACTTTCTCACCACCAAATCACGTGCCTAATATTTGCATGATGTCCTGCAAGAATTTTTAGAAAGGTAAAATACAAGACCTACCATAACCCTACTCATCATGGAGTCCATTCACATGTTCAGACAAAAGGAAACTACATCTTTTTGTTTGTTATTTACCCTATTGAGGGTTTGAACCAGTCAGATAAAATGAGGATATCTTTCGTTATAACCAACCAAATGACTTCATTAAAAAAAACCAAAATGTTATAGATTCAAAGCATTATTAAATCCAATTCAAGTTATTTCAAAATAATCCCATTGAACTAATAAGAAATGACTGAAAACTTGACTGTAATAGTGAAAAGAATACAAAAGTGTAGGAAAACATTAACTTTTAATGATCAGAACTCTTCCATTTATCATTCCTCTCCTCATTCTTGGGAACTATAGTCTTAAATAGAATCATATGTAATTCAAAGACCACAAAAAAATGTTCAACTACCTTCCAAACTGACTGTAACTAATCCCAAACAGTTGTCCCACAATTTTGCATTAACAAAAGATGTAAGAATGTTGTCAAGTTGACAAATAAGTTGTCAACTAGACAACTAAATATTTAGTAAACCTTATTACAATTAAATAAGGTGTCCTTTGTAGGCATTATACAGTCATGAAGGAGATCCTCAATTATCTAGAGTAAGTCAATGGTTGAGGATGGATAACATCAATGTGTTAAAAAAAAAATGGATGTATTTATGCGAAGATTATTGTCACATAATAGTAATAGAATTATATACCAAGGACAAAGGATTTAATGTAAAGATGTGACAAATTAATGTCTTAAAGATTGGTACAAGAAATAGGGACACTAAAGAAAATGTAATCACAATGATTATATGAGAAGTTATGAAAGAAAATGAGGTATCAAAGTTTCTCACTTTATGGGTTTATTCCATGAAATCACAATGATTATCAATGTTATTATAAATGATGACAAAAGACATTGAGCATGTAATGAAAATATTAGTTATTGTCATGAAAAGAAGCTAGAAAAATCATGGAAGGATTGAGAAAATAATGTATCACTATTTGTAAAGATTCTCAGTGTTGAGAATACAAATAGAATTGACATAGGAAATCATTGATATACGTACAAGACAGATAAGAGATGACAATTATAATATTAAATTAATTCACAAATAAGGTTACTCAATGCGAAAAAAATTTCAATAGTGTTAAGGAACATTAATCAAGAAATCATCAAACTAATGGAACATTGATAGTGATAATAGTAATGAAATAAGAGTAAAGGGACATTTATCACTATCAATGATTTAGCAGACTGAGATATCTTATAATCAAGGTAGTAAAATGGCTCAATAATGATAGTAATCGATGCAATAACAATGATAAAATTTAATCTTAGATCTTCCTAAACATAGCCAAATGACTATTGTTATAGTAAAAATAGAGGCTCCATAAACTTAACAAAGATCTTGATAATGGTTTAAAATGGATGTTCACTATTATAAGACACAAAGGAGTGATCAAATAAAAGTAACCCAAAGCTTCAAACATTGTCAAGGAAATGATCAAAGGACAATGATTAAAAAAAGGTTCCAGAGTACTATTATAAATTAGTAATCTAGTGATATTCATGTTAAATAAACTATCCCTGTACTTAATGTCAAAATAAATATAGTTTGACAAAAATGCTACAATCTCAATGAATTTCCATGGAAACCAAAATGATCAACGGTATGATTCGACGAAAATGCTACAGTCTCAACGCATGCTGAATTCGATAGTTCGACAACAACCAAAATGATCAATGATATAATTTGACATGAATGATACAATCTCAACACATGCTAAAGTTGATAGTTCAATGACAACCAAAATAATCAACGATATGATTCGATGGGAATTCTATAGTCTCAACGCATGCTGAAGTTGATAGTTTGACGGAAACCAAAATGATCAACGATATGATTACAATGGGAATGCCACAGTCTTGACGTATGTTGAAGTTTATAGTTCAACGGTAACCAAAATGATCAATGATCTGATTCAACGAGAATTCTATAGTCTCGACACATGCTGAAGTTGATAGATTGACCAAAAAAGAAAATGGTGGTCGAAAATGATCAAGGATATGTGGGCCATTCTTCACCACCCCTTTGGTTATTTTGACATTGGAATTTTTGAACATTTGACCACTAGGATGGTCGGTAGTTCAACACAAAATTTTTGCATCACATAATCGATGAAAAAATTTTGACGACAATAGTAGTCATTTGGTTGACCAACCTGCATCAACAAATCGACTAACTCGCATTGAAAATTGGGCAAAAATTTACTAGTGCCATCAAATGTTACTTGGGCTAGTTCTTCCAAAACACTCAAGAATGCCACACCTAGACACTCTAGCTACAAGTTACATGGAACCTGATTCCTTTGATCAATACTCTTAGACAACTAGGTATTGACTCACCTTTGATCAATTCCCTCGAGTGGCCAGGTAGTCAAATTAACTCTTTTTAATGTGTTTTACCCAATTTATTTTATTATGTTATCAATTTTCTTTTTAAGAACTTCTTCACTTGTCCTATTCTTACCACTCATGGGTCGGGATCCACGCAAGGAGCCACTCCACACCACTAAATAAATACTAGGTTCATCTCATTTCAACAATGAGGTGCAACACATGAATGCAAAACTAGTACAATGCAAGGAAAGACTGTCAAAGTCAAAATCCATAATGAAACATGGTAAGCTCTATTGGCCTCAAACCAAGAGCACAAGTCACTCAGACCTTGGGATAGTAGCATAGCTCAACTACATTCTTGGATGTGGTCTCAAAACCCTACATCCACATATCACATGCGAGATCAGCTCTAGCATGGAAGATGCGAGCACAAAAGATAAAAGAAACAACATAAAACATATGACTACAAGGCCCAAAGTCAAGCTTCCATCGAAATACAAGAAGCACTTAATTGGTCACAAAACAAGAGTACAATTTTATCAAGATCTCATCAAATAGGCATTACTCAACTATGCACAAGGATGCGGTCCCAACATGTGTGTCAATAAAACCAAGATTGCAACTCAACCATGCAAGAAAAACCAATAAACCAAGGCAAGAAGATAGTGCACAAGAACACTCTATTGGCCTCATGGACAATAGTATGGATCCCAAGGCGGTCTATTATAAAAGTACATATGGGATACTAACATCCCTAAATGATCCAAGAATGTATCACACAATCAAATCCATAACATAAAGCTCAAAAGGGTAGAATATCAACACAAGACACTGATTTTTGACAATAACCGCCTAGGCGCACAAGACATAAAATCAATTCAAAACCCAAAGTTTAGATTGTGTTAGCAAGTAACCAAAATTTCCTCTATTCATTCCAATTGCATAATCCCACCATAATCATGGGATATAACAAATTCCAATTCAAAAAAATGCTCAAAATGGTGACAATGCCAAATAGGAGCTCACATAAAATGAGACACACACAAAAATGCCCATTATTGGAAATAAAAATAAAGAAATGAAATTAAAACACATTGGTTCTCATATAACCAACAAAACACTTTTTGAATAAAAGTCTAGATCCGGCTTCACACAGAAAAAAGGCAACAAAATGACATAAAAACTTGCATTCCAAAATATAAAATACACATAAGCCCAAATGAACACCAAATCAATTCAAATAAGTGGGGGATAACTATCATCTCATCCCACAAACTAAATGAAACAAGCATCAAGTGATATTTCAAAGGACAAAGCAAGATATGAGGTTTATCTACCTCAAATGGAGAAAAAGACCAAAATGAAGGAACAAATATGCACACTTTGTGAAATTTGATAAGGATCCGTGTAAAGAGTAGAAATAACAACATGATTCAAAAAAGCCTCTATCCACAAAATCCTCATAACGGAGTTATTCCCAACAAGAAAAAGGTTGATTCTCTAAAAGAGGGTTTTACAATTTTTGGAGGTAAAAACTGCATGAGTGTAAAAATGAGTTCTAATTTCTCATTATAAAGTCACTTTTAGTCAAAACCAAAAAGACTAAAATAAAAATCACTTAAAATAATAAATTAAAACCCAACAAAATAACCCAAACTTAATACATGAATTAAATTAACCAATTCCAATTAAATAGAATAACACCATGACAATTTTTCTGGTAAATATAAAATACCCATTTAATCATTAAAATTAACATGCATAAATATCTAACTCAACCACGACAAGTGTAGGTAACTAAAATGTACAGAAAATCACTAGTATAACCATAATAATGAAAATGAAGTCGATATTTTACCGACATGGTATCAAAGGTATAATATATCAATTAAGGATACATCACCCATATAGTGATGATATTGGCTAAGTCACGAACAACCAATGTAACTATCTCCTATGCCACTGCTAGGGATAGAGACACACTCAAACCTGCAATTGAGGTGGAATGATGTTTGGTACCTGTTCACTAAAACATGGACATGTCAAGTGCAACTGCACACAGTAAATATAACCGAAGCACATATACATACATAGTACCAAACATCGAAGGAGAATGAGACATCGTGTGGACCTCATGAATGAGTAACTATGACTTCATTTATCTTTGTACAAACACATTGCATTTAAATTAACATTTCATTTAAATATAAAACATTAAAATAATCATTTATGACAATATGAGCTTATATTAGTGAA
>MU224342.1:639245-657163 GCA_018584345.1 Thuja plicata
GAATGTGGCATTCATAGGAGAAGGGAGTTACATGCAAACTCCTCCACTCATCTCTACTTAAGAGATGTCTCTCACACACTTGCTCTAATAATCTTCTCCTCTCTCTCATTTCTTCTCTCAATCTCTCCTTGCTCTCATTATTGTATTGAGCTTATTTCTCTCATCCTTTAGGCTTTGTGTCATATTCTTATTATTCACAAAGGGGTTTTTCTTTGCTTTTCCCCTTACAAAAATCTCTTGGCTCTTTGTTGGGATTCTTGGAGTATTTTCATGTTCTTGGTAATTGATTTTGAAAATTTTTCTCACATTTGGTTTATGGTAAATTCCTTCTTGCACTTCATTTTCTTGGATTATTTCATGATCTTATTTTCATTCTTTAAATACTTCTAACAATATCCAAGCCAAAGTGCTCAAATGCTCCTCCAAAATTGCTCTCCAAACCTGCAGCATAACAATACTTAAAAATTCTATATTTTGAATGAGAAGAAGAGGGCTCCTTATAAAGAAAAGTGAACGGTTGAGATTAAGAGGCAAAAATAATTGATCAATGGTTGAGATTAAGAGGCAAAAACCCACCACTTAGGAAGATGTGATGAAAATAGATTTTTATTTAATTTATTGCCTTTTTCATCAATTAAAGTGCTTTAAGTGGGGATTTATATTTATTTAATTAAAATAGGGGTTTTCTTTATAATTAAATAAATTGGAAGAACTTTATTTAATTAAATGTGGGGAATTGAATTTAATTAAATAAGAGGAATTTTATTTAATTAAAAGGGAGAAATTTAATTTAATTAAATAAGATAAATTTTATTCAATTAAAAGGGAGATTAAATCTTTTAATTAAATAAGATAAATTTTATTTAATTAAAATGAAATTAAATCTTTTAATTAGATAAAAATGATCAAACCTTAGGAAATATTGAAATAATTGAATAATTGAATTAATTACAATTTGATCAAGGAAATTGATTTGAATTGAAAATGTTCCAAAGCATTGATTCAGAAAATCGATAAAATGATAAAATGGGGCCCAAAGTCCAAGTGACCATTTCAGGGTGCATACACTTTCCGTAATAGGTTATTTGCATGTAGGTATTGTTGGTGTTCTATGGATTTGTATCTCTCAAATCCTACATGGTATCAGAGCTTCCCTGCTGCTACCTGGTCTGTAGTTCTTGAAGTCGTAAATTGAAGATGAAAACCACAGCTTCTCTAGGGTTTTTTATTCAATATGGAGGAGGCACTTTTTTCTAGAGAATTTTGAGCAAAAAGGGACATCGCCATTGCACTCAGAGGGTGCAAGAGATCAAATTTTCATATAAAGTTGGGCATATTTGGCCATAGTAGCATCTGGAAAAAAAAATTGCCCCTCGAAGCCGTATGACACGCTTCTCGAGGAAAGAAAAATTAAAAAATTAAAAAAATGCCCTTTAGGGCTTGTTGTGGAGTGTAGCCGGCCGCAGCCCACCATGCCACCCCAATTCCACCTAGGCCTGGCCCGCACCTGGCCCTTGCCGGTGCGCCGCCCCCATCGCCGCCCGGCAACACTATTGGCGCAGCGCCGCCCAGGAGCCGCCGGAGTGCCAACCAGGCGGCGCCGCCACCTGGAGCACCGCTCCTGCACTACCATTGGCCAGCCCCTTGGTGATGTCATCATTCTGGGGGTGACATCACCTTCCTGACGACTGTTATTTTTTTGGCAGCCGACAAATTTTTTCCGGCGGACAAGCCCGTGATGTGCCGACGGTCGTCAAATTTTTCTTGGGCGCTGTGATGGTCATTTACTTGTCAAATTTTTTGTCGTGTCTGGTTTTTTCCAGAGAGCTCTTTTTCAGAGGTGCAGTTGGGTTTTTGGCCATATCTTTTGCATATGGTGTCTTTTTTTGAAAAACAAAATATCACTGGAAAGCTCTTTTCGAATCAGAGATGATGATGCTAGTTTTGTTTGATTATTTGGCTATTTGAGCTCCTTTTTAGCATTGAAGTAGAGGCTTTAGTTTCATCCATCTCTACATCTGGTGTCCAAGTTTTCTTCTAGTTGTTTGTGCTTTCTATAGTTGTTTTTTTGGTGTATAGGGGATAGATTTATACATTGTGGGGGGGTGCACTTTCCTTTCTATAATTTAATTTAGAAAAGACCCTTCTACTTCCATCTTATTCTCTCAATGTCAGACCCCTCTGTTTCCCGATTGACACCTCACAAATATCACACCTAGAAAACACACATGACCAGGCTACTTATGTCACGTGACTTATGGTCATGTCTGGATGAGCACCAACCTGTTCTGCAGTGTCCTTTTAAGGTTATTCAACATAGAAAAAAAATGGATGAAGCCATGGGTTTGATTGCAGTGAACATCTCTAATAGTCTCCTATTTCACCTGGATGGTTTGACCACTCCTCGGGCTATTTGGGGCAAGTTTTCAGAGTTTTTTGGCACAGTGAATGAGTTCTGAGCACTACAGCTTGATGCAGAGTTGACCACTTTGTCTCCTGATAGTTTTTCCACCATTGAGGACTTCTTGATGAAGTTCAATGCTCTTCGATCACTTTTACAGGGATGTGGGAAGACCAAATCAGATGATGAGTGTATCTTCCTAATACTCTCAAAGCTTCGTGGACAGTTCCAAATTTTCTCCTCCACTTTCTATTCCACTATGGATGCTTTGGGTCCTAGGCACAATATGCCTTCCTTTGCGGCCTTCTATGATTGGTTGACTCGAGAGCAGTAAAAGCTTCAATAGTTATATGATTATTCCAATTCTATCAGCCATGCCTTGGTTTCTCACCTATCTTCATGGAAGTTGGAGCAGAAACAAGTATCATCAACCACAACATCTTGGAAGGATTCCCCTTCTCAGCATTCTTTGGCACACCTCCTTCACCTAAGGGAAAACCAAATACTGACAGACCTAAGTATACTAATTGCAATAAGTTCAATCATGATGAGTCTCAGTGCTTTCAGAAGAAGGTAGATGGATATGCCCAACATATTTCTGAGTTGACAACTCTTCTTCAAAAGAGAAAGATTGACATTCCTCCCTCCTCTTCTCACTGGTCTTCTTCATCATCTTCTCAGGAAGATGGGTCAGGAAACAGAAAGGGTCATACCTTATGTGCATCTGCTATAGCTCCCTCTTCTAGGTGGCTGATGGATTCTAGTGCTTCACATCATATGGTATCTTCTCAAAGTTCCTTCTCATCTTTTGCGGCCTCTCCTACCCCACACATCTTGATGGGGAATGACATTGTTATGCCTGTGTGTGGGTAGGGTTCTATTGACATTGATGGTGGTGCATTTCATGATGTACTATGTGTTCATCCTTGTCCTCTAACCTTCTCTCCATCTATTAGGTTACTCACAGTGGGATAAGGAGGAAAGATGAGTTCACTCCAGATTCCGTGCACATCAGAGACAGTGTGACAGGCCAAATTGTTGCTACAAGGTTAGTTGATCATGCCACCCACTTTTACTCCTCCCATTTTGGTCTGCCATCTCCATTGCCGTAGAATATCTCTCCTACTTCCTGAGTGCCTAGTGAGAAGAATTCAGGTCACATAAACTTTTATGTTGCTCCTAAGATCAGTGTTGTGGCTTCTCTACCTCCTCCTCCTACTACGTCTACATTTGTTCAGCATGATTCTTCTTCAGTTGTCCCTGTTATGGTTGCTCCCTGCATCAAGCCTTCCACTCCAGTTGTTGAGGACATATTCGAGGACATTTATCTCCTCCTAGCTGATAGATTCAGCTCATCTATTGGCCCACCTTCATTGGGGATTCCATTCCAAGAGTCTCATTCATTCTCCTTTGAGTACCAGTTAGGCCTTCTGATTTCACCTCTCATTTAGGGGTTTCCTTGTTGCTCCGTGCCTCTGTTTCTTCCACATTAGAGTTCCATTAGTTTGATCATTCCTACATGGGTTCCATCATTTTGGGCGGGCTTTGGTGTCTCATCCCTCTCTCATGGGGGGTTTCATTGTACTTATGGTTTTGAGAGAGTCTCTTGAGCCATTCTTTTCTATATCTTCTTGGAGTAGGGTTTTCCCTATGTGGTTTTCTCTATTTCTCCGCTTTATAGATATTTGGTTGTGCTTGGGTACCTGATCAGGGCTTGTTGCCAGGACCCTTTTTCCTGCTTACATAACTGTGCTAGGTTAGCTTACCTCCTGAGCTTGGCTTAAGGGGGGGTGTTAGAGTAATTATCTGTTTACACTTAATAATTAGATCACTTTGATTTAATTAATTAAGTTGTTTATTACTCTAGTTTACTTAAGCTATCTCTTAGGTGCATTATAATTAATATTTATATTAATTATTAATGTGCAACCTAGATTTTCTATTTTTAGGGTTTTGTTCACCTTTATAGGTTAAACTTTGTAGTTCCTTTTTCATTAACTTAGATTATAATTTTGCTCTCACTTTTTGAGTAACTTCTGAGTTCTTTTTCCTCTTTCTACCTCTCTCTGTAACAAGTTATTTGCATGCAGGTATTCTTGGTGTTCTGTGGATTTATATCTCTCAAATCCTACAAGAAGCACCAAGCATAGATCCTCCTATACAGACCAATGATGAATTACCTAAGGTACAGACAATTGAAGAATCTAATGCCGAGAAAATTGCAGTAGAAGTGATGGCATCCTTGCCCCAATCACCTATCCACAACATATTGTCTCTGAGCAAGGATAAGTTTACAAAATCCACATCTGAACTAATCGGAACTAAGTAACATGCTCCACCTATTAATGGGCCAAGCTTAATCGAGTCACAGATGGACAAAGTAAATGTTTCTTCAGCCAGTATTGATTCTTCTATTAACCTTGATTCAACAATTGGTACAGTAAAGGTTAATGACCTTATTCAATTGAATATTGAGGTACAAGATGAGGATGGAAAAGGTAAGAAAATTGTTCCTTCACCTAATCCCAAGATCAAAGGTAAGGAGAAGGAAGTGAATACTGATGAGATTGATATTGAAGAAGACATTGTGATTCCAAATTGGGATCTTTCCAACTTGTCCGTAGAGCAAATGGATATACTTGGAGAGCTATGGAAGAAAAGAGCAATAAAAAATAAGCTTCAAGAAGAGAAAAAGAAGAAGAGAGTGCTTGAAGATATAAAATGAATATTTCAAGATGCACTACAGATTGAAGTCAATGAGAATGACTCTATTATGGACCAACTTGTTTACTTAGTCCATAAGTTTAATACATACTTAAATGGTCAAGAGAAACTACTTGAGAAAGAAAAAAGAAAGTTTGAAAATAAGGTTATAGAGAATGTTGTAAAGAAGATTGCAATTGACTAGGTGCAGCTAACCAATATTATTAGCACTCTAGAAACCACCGTGACCAATGTAGTAACATTATTTGTAAAGTTGAGTGATACTTCTGTAAAATAAGAAATTGTATTGGGGGGTCTATATGTTACATTTGAATATTTTTTTATGTTTATTATTGTTATGGGGGTAAATGAGATACTCTTCTTCTATCCTTAGATATGCAAATGAAAAATCCAAGTTGATTAACCCCAAAAAGGAAGGATCAATGCATAAGTGAATCAATCATTTGGAAATAAGAAAGAAGGAAGATCTAAGTACCCAGTTTATTGATTTGATTGATTAATTAGAAATGTATTTTAGATTTAGATAGATTGAAAACCTTAATTGAATTGAATAGGAGAAATTCACTAACCTTGAAATATTATAGATCAAAGAATGTTGTTTTATGAAGCCTATGTTGAGTTTCTGGAAAATCCTAGACCGGATCTAGAATAGAAACGTAGAGATGGACAAAACCCATAAATATTTTTCTATTCTGAGATAGTTCCGATCTGGACCCTCAAGTCAATGTCACCATTTGCCAAATTTTTTGATTGATCCCAAGGTCACAATCGACCTAAAAAGTCTCAGACTGAAATTCTACTTTCGGATCCTAGAAGTTTTCCGAAAAGGGTATCTGAATCTCCATCCCGGTCTATTGTTCCAAACCTGTTCCTACAAGAAAAATGGGTTTGTTTATTGAGGGAGGGGTTTGCCTTAGTCAAACCCTAATTTAGGAATTAACCTTGAAATCAATAATTGAAAATAAATAATTTTGGGAAGTAGTAGAAGTAAATCTAATAATGAAGCTATGATATTCAAATAGATATGCAATTGTATTTTGAATGTAAACAAGTATGTGAATATGAAAGCTTGGACTCAATTAGAAACCATAAACCTTCATGATTGTATGCTTGGAATCCACCTTGAAGGGATAATGAATGAGTCTTGAGGATGTACAAAGGATCTTGAAGAAAGATCACACCACCATGATGGCTAGACCTAAGGTTTGAGTGATGAATCTTGAATGCTTGAACCTAATCCCTTCAAAGGCTTGAAATCTTGAATCCTTGATCTTTAATGGAGAACTTGAATGATTGAGAGGAATAATTGAATAATTTGAGAGCTTGAAACCATGTAGAACAAATGGATTCTTGATTCTTTCTTGATTTCACCTTGGTTGATAGTTATTGCTTCACATGACTTATGATTGATGGTTAGAGAAAATGAGAGGAGAAAGCTTCATTTTATATGAAACTAGGGAAAAATATTTTAGAGAGGTTGACATAGGAGAATTAAATTCCAATAAAACCCATGCCCCTAGAAGAGGACCTATATTAAATATAATTTAATATTTTCCACTTCGAAACCCAAAACATCCGACCCGGAAGTGAGAGATGAATTTTTGATGACCTCTGGCAGTCGACTGGCTTCCATATTTGAAAGGGGGACCCAGGGCAAGGTCAAGTTCATCCTTGACCAAGGTCCCCCTCAAGTTTGACCTTGACCCAGGGGGTCAGGACCCCTGGAAAACATGCCAGATGGAATGGGAGGTGTCCGGAGAGGCCCAATCAGGGTCTTAAATAGACACAGAAGTAAGAAAGGATGAAAAAATGAGGGGACAGTATGATGGTGGTCAAAAAAATCCCCTAAGGATGGAGAAAAATTCTTAACATGGAAGTGCTTCCATTTTAAGATGATACATTAAGCCCCCACTTTAGCTGAAGTATGGAAATCAAACATGCTTGCGGTAAAGTTAGAAGAAATACTCTGGTGGATCACACCGAGGTAGAACATTACTAATTCAAGGACATAAGTCCTTAGACCAAGGGTTCTAACTCAACATACATGCATAAAGATATGGTAGTAAAGAGAAATTAATCATAAAGAGCGTACATAATTACATAAGTAAGACAAGAGCAACACGAAAAATAACATAGCTTCATGATCTAATCCTACTAGCATGAAAGCGAAAGAGAGAAAAGAGGAAGTGATTACCTCGCCTAGTAAGATGCCCACCTTACCATGAATCACCAAAGAGGGAGAGCCCAATAGGTTCACCCATAAACTGTGCTTTTGTAATTGTAATGTGTCTTCTGATAAATTTTAAAATATCCATAGATCCACATTCTTGTATTACTATGGAAAATATAAAATATTTGTCTTTTTAGGATTTAGCAACTTATGTGCGTTACCTTCCAAGGATCTAGCATATTGAAAAATGTAAAATGTGTATCTATTCAAGATTTAGCAACTTATGTGTGATACCTTCCGAGGATTTAGCAAAAAATAAAAATAAAAATGCGTGTTTCTTTAGGATTTAACAACTTATGTGCATTAACTTCCAAGGATTTAGCAAAAAATAAAAATAAAAAAGCGTGTCTCTTCAGGATTTAGCAACTTATGTGTGTTACCTTCCAAGGATTTAGCATGTTGTAAAATGTAAATATAAAATATAGTACAAGGGAAACCCTATATATGCCCCCCTCCTTATCATGGCTACCCACTAGGAAGGATAAGGAAGAGAAAGAGGATACCTACTTCACAAAGTAAGGAGATATCCAACTTAACAACAATATGCACTATATCCTTAACAAAGATTATTGACCCTTACCTCTAAGAATATAGATAATTTTGAAATGGATGTCACATACGGAAAAAGGATCCTCAAAGAGGAAGAGATCTTATCATCAAGACCCCCACCATAGAGGAGTGCTTAGGATAAAATATCATCTTCAAAAGAAAAAGGAACCAAAGATTCAATCACCAAGCCCCCTATAATGAAGAGGAAGAGGAATCTCGGAATAAAGGAGTCAAACTCTAACCAAAGCAAGGGCAAGATTTTATCAAGAGCATAGTTTGCAAAATAAAGAGGTGATGACCTAGGACAATCACCTCCCATATAAGAGGGTATACATAGTAAAAAACATACATCTTTATAAAGAAATAATGTTATATGATAAATGAATGCCACTAAGATAAGGAAAGCATATCCTTAGATAGAAGAAGAAGGAAAATACCTTGCCCCCCCAGGGGTGAAAGACAGGGATATACCAAATTATATCAAGAGATATTGTAGCAAAGATATATCTTGACAAAAAAAAATGTCCTAAAAAAGATATCATGAATGATGATAAAAATTTATAGGGATAGAATATAGAAAGAATAACCAATTAAACTCAAAACAAAATACATGCTAAGAGAAAAAATGGATCCTAGAAGACTGGCATAAAATACCTCTTGCCCCCCCAGTTTAGAACAAGAGGAGAAACATGATCTAACTTATAGAAGAACAAGGGGAATGCCCCATATCAAAATTATGAAGAAATTGTAATACTGCCCGGGAATGAGATATAATTCCCAAAGCAGCTCTTTCTCTAACATATAACTTGAAATGCACACAATCAACAAGTAAATGTTTATTACTATAATGAAAAGGACATCTATATTTAGAGAGAACATTTTTTGGGATAGGTTTGAAGATTTATTTCTTATAATTTATTAATTGGACATACACTTTCTTAGCCACATCTTGAGGAGTATCTGGGTGATCTAAAGAAGGTGTTGGAAGAAGAACATGAAGAGTAGGATGATGGTTAAGATCCACTACCTTGATTGGAGGAGGTGGGAAACCTATACCATGCATATCTTGTTTAGGAGATGATTGAATCATGTTTTTAATGACTTGTTCATTGATACCAATCCCTAAACCTTTATAGCCTTGTTTATCCGCCATAGTATATCTGGTAGTGTACCTATCTTGCAAAGCTTCGATAGGAGGAGATTGCTTATGGTGCTCATGAGAAAATGTTGTGTATGGTGGAATGATAGGATTAGAATAGGTTTCCTTGTTTTTTCCTTTAACATTATCATGGATTGGATAGGGAGGTGAAGGTAAATGAAATAATTCTCGAACATCATTATCATGAATCCTAGCTTGAGCCCCATCATAAATGTGAGAAGAACTAGGGATTGAAGATGGAGAAATAGAAATAGGAATATTTGGAATTGGATTAGGATTGATGGGATGAAAATTAGGAAGATTAGGAGCTAGATTTGGCATGATAGGGGTAGGAAGATTAGGAGATGCGGTTTCATCTACCCAATTCTTCACATAATCCAAAAGAGTAATAAGTCCACTACACAAATCCTTGATGAAAGTTTTGAAAGTAGGAAGACTAGTATTAGTTAATCTAAAATTGGCATAAGCAAGTGAAACATGGAGATTAACAAACATAATGAAATGAATGATGCTCTCATCTACATCATAACTACTATAGAGAGATGCTAAAAGAAGCATAATGAGAAAAAGAACCATCCCCCAAAGCATCTTGAAGATCTTCATAATGAATGAAATGCAAGAAGCGTTTTTATATTTTGATGTTTATGTAGATTTTTTGTATTTTTTTTTAAATGCAAGATCATAAAACTAATTCAATATGCAAGATCTAGTCTCTAAGAAAAAGAGGCAACGCATCTAACACCAAAAAGAAAGAGTTTTCTATCGCGGGTTCACTAAAATTTAAGATAAGAATTTGTATTGGGGGGTCTCTATGTTACATTTGAATATTGTTTTATGTTTATTATTGTTATGGGGGTAAATGAGATAATCTCCTTCTATCCTTAGATATGCAAATGAAAGATCTAAGTTGATTAACCCCATAAAGGAAGGATCAATGCATAAGTGAATCAATCATTTGGAAATAAGAAAAAAGGAAGATCTAAGTACCCAGTTTATTGATTTGATTGATTAATTGGAAATGTATTTTAGATTTAGATAGATTGAAAACTTTAATTGAATTGAACAGGATAAATTCACTAACCTTGAAATATTACAGATCAAAGAATTCTATTTTCTGAAGCCTGTGTTGAGTTTCTAGAAATCTGAGCCTACATCTGGGATAGAAATGCAGAGATGGAAAAAACCCAAAAATATTTTTCTATTATTTGTACCCTCAAGTCAATGTCACCATTTTCTAGAATTTCCGATTGCACCCTAGGTCACAATTGACCTAAAAAGTCTCAAACTAAAATTCTACTTTTGGATCCCAGAAGTTTGCCGAAAAGGGTATCCGAATCTTCATCCCAATCTTCTATTCCGAACCTGTTCCTGCAAGAAAAAGGGGTTTGTTTGTTGGGGGAGGGGTTTACCTTAGTCAAACCCCAATTTAGGAATTGACCTTGAAAACAATAATTGAAAATAAAGAATTCTTGCAAGTAGTGGAAGTAAATCTAATAATGAAGCTATGATATTCAAATAGATATGCAATTGTATTTTGAATGTAAACAAGTATGTGAATATGAAAGCTTGGAGTCAATTAGAAACCATAAACCTCCATTATTGTATGCTTGGAATCCAACTTGAAGGGAGAATGAATGAGTCTTGAGGATGTACAAAGGATCTCGAAGGAAGATCACAACACCATGATGGCTAGATCTAAGGTTTGAGTGATGAATCTTGAATGCTTGAACCTAATCCCTTCAAAGTCTTGAAAGCTTGAATCCTCATTCTTCAATGGAGAACTTGAATGCTTGAGAGGAAGACTTGAATAATTTGAGAGCTTGAAACCATGTAGAAAAAATGGATGCTTGATTCTTTCTTTATTTCACCTTGGTTGATAGTTATTACTTCACATGACTTATGATTGATGGTTAGAGAAAATGAGAGGAGAAAGCTTCCTTTTATATGAAACTAGGGCACAATCTTCTAGAGAGGCTGACATAGGAGAATTAAATTCCAATAAAACACATTCCCCTAGAAGAGGACCTATATTAAATATAATTTAAGATTTACCTCTTTGAAACCCAAAATAGCCAACCCGAAAGTGGGAGATGAATTTTTTATGACCTCCGACAGCCGACTGACTTCCAAATTTGAAAGGGGGACCCAGGTCAAGGTCAAGGTCATCCTTGACCTAGGTCAAGATCAAGGTAGACCTTGACCTAGGGGGTCAAGACCCCTGGAAAACATGCCAAATCGAATGGGAGGTATCCGAAGAGGCCTAATCAGGGTCTTAAACATACACAGAAGTAAGAAAGGATGTAGAAATGAGGGGACAATATGATGGTGGTAAAAAACATCCCCTAAGGAGGTCTAAACACTCTTAACATGGAAGTGCTTCCATTTTAAGATGATACAACTTCTAACTTTACTGTGGAGATAAAGAATAAGTTAGTAAAGATTGATGCAGATCTGAAGGAAAGTGCAAAGTAGTTGGCACTTGATCCGAGCACAAGCTCAACACAATTTTTGAAGATAAAATATTTGACTGATCTACAGACTGAGTTACTGAGAGAAGAATAAAGGACTAGAGAGTCTCTTATAGCCATCCAAAGCCAACTCCTACCACACATGGATGAAATGCAAAAATGCATCACACATGCCAAGACACTCATTCATGACAATAATTTCTCAGTTGCAGAACTTATGATAAAGTTGTCAGCCGAGCTACAAATAGAATTGCACATCATGAAAGTGCTACCAGACAATTGGAACAACACTTTGTCTCAAATTTTGAAGGTACATTGTGATTTCCTATCCTACTTTGGAATTATCTTGTAGGTATATTTTGGAATTTGTGTCAAAAAAAGTGGGAAAGGTTATTGTATATAGATTGAGGAAATACATGTACAGTTGAGTAGAGAAGAAGATATACATTACATAAACAATCTTGAAAAAAAATTAGAGTCAGTTGGACCCGAGCAGCAGAGCAGGTGTCAAGACCCAAGCAGATGGTAAGGGGGAGTTTTGACCTATTAGATTTAGAGTTAAATGATAAGTGTTTTTGTCACTATTGCCAAAGGGGGAGATAGTAGACCTTATGGAAAGACATGTTGTCAATTAGTGTCAAAAGACTTAGTCATCCAGCATTGCCTGAGTGATCAGTATTGCCTGAGTAATGAATATCGCCCAAGTGATCAATATTGCCTGAGTAACCAACATTGCTTGAGTAATCAGTGTGACCCGAGTGATCAGTATTGCCCGAGTATTAGTTTACCACCCGAGTAGAATTATGGACCCAAGTGATAGTATTGAGCCAAATTTGCATATATTGTTTGATATCATTGTATGTAATGGGAGCTGACTTATGAATTCATTTGTTTTGGATAAGATATATATGAAATATATTTTATTTATCCAAAATGTGTATGTGAACAAGTGTATATGTGAATATCATGTGGCATATTTACTATAAGATTGCAGAAGTATAAAAGTACAACAGAGACTCATCCATCACATTTAGGTGTTTAGTTATAAATCAAAGGATATTATTTAGAAAATCAGATTTGTATAAGCAGATCATCTACTTGTTCATTCTAATAGGTGGATCAACAAAATCCTCTAACTAGGTGAACCTAATAGTCCTTTGTAAATCTCCTAACAGAGTTGCATTACTTTATTGTATTGTATTAAATCCTTTAACAAGGTGGACTTAACAGTCCTTATTGCTCCTAACAGGCTAGGCCATCAAAAGTAGTCAATGTAATCTCTAACAGGCTAAATTTATACTGGAGTACTAAATCTTGCGGGTATCATCCCCACCCCAATTTTACTTTCTATTTGGAAGGTTTCTGGGTAACCAAATATTGTGTCATGTGTTATGAATGATTATTTCTTTTCTATGCATGCAATCAAATTAGATAATCTAATTGAGGTTAAACAAGATTAAGTTTTATTGGTTCCTGATTCACCCCCCCTCTCAGTCACTGTGCATATAATATATTTCCAACAATGTGTGTGTGTGTGTGTGTGTGTGTGTGTGCGCGTGCATGCATGCGTGTGTGCGTGCGTGTGTGTGCATGCGTGCGTGTGTGCATGGTGTACCACCTCCAATCACCATTTAACTTGCAGACATATACATAATAGGAAATAAAAAAAAATGGGGTTAGAAGCAAAGAGAGAAAATGAAGTATGAGAGGAAGAAAAGAAAAAGAGATGGTAAGAAAAATATGCACTAACCCTAATTTTGGGTTAGGGTTTGGAATGGAAGGAGGAAGTGAGAAAGATATAAGGAAGAGAGAGAAATTTTCTTTGGTTGTTTGAAACCTTACTTAGGGTTAGGTATTTTAGGAACATAATAATACTATTTTTCTAATAGAAACCAAACTTAGGAAATTTTTCATAAAAAGGTAATTATGTCATTTTTTCTTAATGGGAATTTAGTCTCCCACATTCATTATTTAATTGTGACTTTTGGGGGAATTGGTTAGTTTTTTTAAAATGAACTTAAAGTGTAAAATATGAACATGTTTTAATTGATTTAAATAAGGAGGCCATTAAAAGGAAATCATATTGTGATTAATTTAATGGAAGTTTTAGGAAAATTTAATATACCTATTAAATAGGATTATTTTAAGAAGGTAATTGACTATTGTAATGACAACAATAATGTTGTTTAATTAAAATAAACAGCCTATCTGAACATTAAATGTTGACCCAATTTATGGGTTCGACTTAGCGAGATTAAATATAGTAAATTTAATAATCCTCATTAAACCCTATTAAATAGGATTGTAAAAGCTATAATTTAATGGAGGCACTAAGGACAATGTATTTTAATTAACATGCTATAATAGAGTTTCACTTATCATTATAGTCTAAAATTGTATCTATTAGAATGAGATATGTATTAAATTTTATAGTAGAGGTCATCAAAGGGTATATATTTAAAAAGTTTATTAATAGAATTTTAGCTGTGCAATCATTATGTAGAGGTGACATAATTATGTCGCAACATGAGCAAACCTTGAATAAGAATTAAATACTCCTCTTCTAGGAAGAAAAATAAAATTATGGTAGAATGATAAATTAAGAATATTAATTGATCATGATTTTTACTTCATGGAATTAACCAATCTAACTTTTAAAGTAAAATTAATTAGGTTTAATAATTAAACTCAGCTAAGAGTAGCTATCCTAGTTGTTATTGGATTGTTAAACAGAAGTGAGGGATGTTGACAAGTCGGCCTTCACTTGTCATGATTCCCCTCGACTTCTATCTGTGTTAACCAAATACCTCTAGGATATTATTAATTCCATTGAAGATGCAAACCTGGTAGACCACATAGTAAACACTTGGACCCTTTTAATTGCAACTATAGTTAATTAATATGTTATAAAAAAAATTAGTGTGTTTTTAGTGGTAAGTTTTGGGAATGAAATTTTCATTTGAGCATTCAGGTAAGAGAGATGATAAATAATTAAGATAAGAAATATCCTATGTATTTCATTGCTCCATACACATTTAGAGGAAATGAGTAAACATAACCATCATTTAATACTACAATCAAGATACTATCTCATTTCATCATTTCACAATAACTTATTTTGAACCCTTTTCTTTAAGAGATAACACCCTCATTCCTAAATACAATATTTCATACTAAATATAAGTTCATTTATTTTTTAAATGGAAACATTACATAATAAAAGAGTCATGATCAAGTATCACAATCAACTTTACTTTAGCATAGATAACATATAATATTTTTCCTTTTCTTTCTCCTAGATATACCCATTCCTTACACTCCTTGAAGTACATCACATTACAACATTGATCATTTATAGATGTCTCTATTCAGGAGCTCACAAATACATAAATACATATTACATCAAGTAGAAGATACATGTTACAATAGAAAAGTCTTCAACTGCAATTCTGGAAGGAAGCATGCATTAGAATCATTCATAGAACCACAAACAATACCTCAATATAAAAATATCAACCACCCAATTATGTGGATCCAAAAAGGTCCACTCCCCCATTCTAGGAGATAGAAACCAAGGTCCAAGAAAGATGTATCACCTAGGATATTCCTAAGTTGGAAATAACATTTCCTCAAAACCACAATACAAAAGGATGAACACTAAGGAAAATAGGACCACCCGAGACATGATCATCAATAGCAGGATCTCTAAATTGGGTTCCCTACCCATAAATAAACATTATGAAGGCATAAGTAAACCAAATTAAAACATGATGGAATTCATAAAAATTCCACAACATGAATTTATTGAGTTTAGAAAACTAACAATTGTCCCTAATCCACTAGACAACCCTAAACCCTAATCTAGCACTCAAATTAATCCAAAACACTTAAAGAGGCATCTAAATGCACCATACTGTTAGTAATAACTGAGAGGGGGGGGGTGAATCAGTGGCCTCAAAAATTTATCCTTTAAACTTCAATCCACCAATTAATACATCTCAGATTATTAAGTCCCTACAAGATGTATGCCTTTGAAATACTTGAAATAAATAACTGTCTGTCGGTTTACCTTGTCTATCCTTATTCTCCTTGATATGCTCAGTAAATATGCAAAGTATACCAGTCAATCCATAAATGCATATGTGAAATGTAAAACACTAAAGTAATAAACCATACACATATAACACAAGGATTTTAACATGGAAACCCTGTTAAGGGAAAAACCACTAGGACCGGTACCCCAAATCTTCACTCTTCTAAAGTGAGCCTTGTTAGGAGACAACCCTGTTAAAGGTTACAAACACACTGTTAAGTGTGACCTTGTTAGAGGATTTTTATACATAGATTGTCACTAAGTATCTGGCACCTACGCTACCATCCTTGAATCAGTCTCATGACTGTCAATAGGCTTTATGCTAATCTTACTACCATCCTTGAATCAACCTCCTTCTTAGACTGTCAAAAGGCTTTAGGTAAGACTGATGCTACTATCATGAGTCAAACTTTTTGGTAATCTATTAGGATATACCTCAAATATAAAAGACTATTAAGTCCTGCTCTGTTAAGAGACTTAATGCTTCAATGGTTAAACTGAAACATAATGACCTGTTTCTAATGCAACTTTGAATTGCAGATATTCAGATCTATTTATGTACAATACCTTTCTGATCAATGTATCAATTCTATTCCTTTGTTATTCATTCTTTCTGCTCTGTGATGCTATGCTTCACTGTGTGTCGATGTCTGCAAAATTCTTTAGCTCTCCCTTAGCTTGATTGATCAGGACTGCATGAAGTTTATCCTTCATCAGTTTCTCTTTAGCATCTTCTATCAGTTCACTCCCCCATGTATCTGATTGCTTTCAGAAATGAATTATGCTTGTCTCTTATATAGACATGATATTCCTTAATTCTTGGTTCTTGATTCTTGGCGTGAAAAACAATCCAGCCAAATTGATTTATGGCTTTAACTCCTGATTTATCTCATAGTTATCTTCTTTCCAGCTGTATAAATCATCTTTAAATAACTTACTTAACTATGGTCAAATAAAACAAATAAAACAACCAGTTAAGTCTATCCTTAAGCTCTGCCAGCTAGATATTTTGTCATTTTCTGATCTCTCTATTCTGTTGGTCAATTCTGCAGTTCGTCACCGGTGACAACTGTTAGTTCCATCGGTACAAATCCAGTTAGATTTGGGATCTCCATCCATCGAGTATCATTGGATCTTGCTCATTGGGCATCCCGTGATTCTGCTTCACTAGGAAATACTATCTTTTGATCATCGAGTATTATTGTGACTTTATCTCTGTCTTTACTGATGGTGTACACTCCACCGGTGTAGTCTATCACTTGGTGAATACTTGACTTTTATGCATTGTTGAAGCATAACCTCTATTCCATTGATTCTCTAAAGTCTTTGGAATTATGTATATGACCATATAGATGATATCAAGTTGACATCAATGACAATACAAACCATTAACTAATTTAATGTCTTGCATCATCTTCAACTTAACATTATCAAACATTCAATCAGTTACATGTCATCAATCTCTCCCTTTGGCATTGATGGCAACATACTATATTATCACAGTATACTATTTCTAATACAATATGAAATACAATTTTAGATTCATCAAATTACCAAATAGTTTGTTTTGATAACTGATAAAAATGTCTGACTGCCGGTAAGCTCTATGTTAGATTAGATTTGATCCTTGCAGCTTTCTTGTTTCTTCTTCTAATGTGTTGTGACCTCTGTTTGTGTCAATTTTTCTTTTCTTCTTTGATGTCTCTATCTTGTATTTGCAACTTTTATATAAATACTCTCCCTATGGATATGATATCTCCCAATTTGGATTAATCTGATAATGAATAGTTTCTGATGATAATGGGGATATATTATCTCCCTTTGACATTTATGCCAAACAAATATGTTCACAGATATCTAACATTCTATCAACCAATTTCTTCTATCCATAATATAACAATTTTCTCTTGTGCTTGGTTCTGATATATACCTTTTTGTATATAGATGTAGCTTTGAAGTTCAGCTTCTGCTTGCATCAATCATGAATGATATTAATAATATATGGCTGATGCAACTTTCAGTCCTTTTACTGACTATTAGACATGGGCTTTACCCCTAGTCTTTTCTTTAGGTACTCAAATGTATCCTTGGGCAGTGGCTTGGTGAAGATATCAACCAATTGTTCTTTTGATTGCACATATTCAAGTATTACCTCTTTTTCTTGAAATTTTTCTCTTAAGTAATGATACTTGATGGCAATGTGTTTAGTCTTTGCATGCATGACTGGATTCTTGGAAATATTTATTGCACTGGTGTTGTCACAATAAATAACTATTGGTTCTTTGATCTTCATA
>MU224342.1:664594-699095 GCA_018584345.1 Thuja plicata
ACCTAACATCATATAGCATCCATAACATCAAATATGTAACTCATAACACAGAATTTTGGTAACCCAGAAACCCAAATAGGTAAAACTGGGGTGAGGATGACACCCAAAAAATCTTCACTACTGCAGCAATAAAGTGTACCTGTTAGGGCTACAAAAGTTTGATTGCAATATGCAATCTACCTGGTTAAAGGTCTATTCTGTTAAGAACTAAAGATCATTACAATCTACCTTGTTAAAGGATTTCAACTTACAGTAAAGTAAGCACTCAGCTAAGAGATTTGAAACGGTCTGCTAAAACCACTCTCTTAAGAGATTTAACCTGATACACCTATTAGAATGTTCCAAGTATTGATTGTTCATTATGCACTCAGATGATGATGATGGATCTTCTCTTTCCAATCACTTCTGTGATCTCTCAATCTGATATGTCTTTACTTTGCTTATCACTGCTCTGTCATTCTGCTTGATCTAGGATTCTTCTCACAATGACTTACTGTTCATCTCTCATGAACACACAACCCTTCTCTGTATATCTCTTTCTCTCTCTCACACACACACACACACACACACACATCTTTTAGGGTTAGAATCAATCTTATTATATCTTTTCAGATCTGGCAGTGAGATCTAGATCAACGATCAAGATCTATTGTTTATACCTCCAATGCATTCCGATTTCCTAATTGGCTCCATGCCATGCATAGTATAAAACAATTAAATGTGAAATTAACTTAGTTGACAAATATTAAATGCATACAAATGTCAGCTCAGATCTCATACAAGTTGGCCTAAACTGTTTACATAAAAGTTTGAATTAATCCTGACTTGTATGCAAAAAACTGTTCTTCTCGGCACTAAACATCTCTATCGCTCGACACTTAATATTCTACTCGGCTTGGCATGATGTAACTTGACAACCTAAAACTTTCTCGAAAATGTTGCTCGGCCTTGAATGTTTAGCTTGGCAACAATGATTAACCAACTAAAACTGCCTAAGTCAATGACTAAGTGTGGGTCACTAATCATCAATAGAACTTAGGGATTAACAATCTCCCCCTTTGATATTAGTGGAAAAAAAAAACTTATCATTACAATTAATTCCATCCAAAATATTGCCTAAGTACACAATGTACTCCCCCTAGAAATGTACATCATGCTACATGCAAAAATTTACATAGTATACATGCCTTAAAAAATATATACACATGGATACTTGTACTGCTCTCCGTTATGTTGTATCCTTGTTAGTCCTGTCAGATTTCCCCCTTGTTTTTGTTACTGATTGCTGGTGGGGTCAAGTTATACTTGTCCAAAAACTGTTTAAGTAGTTTTAAGGTAGACTCAAATGCAGAGTCCCAACTGTCCTTGAAAAACTTCATAACCTCTATTTTCACTTCTAGTTTGGCAACTAGACTTACTAAGCTTTCTACAGTGGAGAGATGAGAGTCTGTCTTAATCAATTAATTTGTAGATAAAATTTCTTTCTAAATGACCTCCAGATGAGGTATCAGACTTGTCTAAATAGTAATCAACTTGGTCCTAATCCGACCATCTTCAGCCATGAGCTCGGCTATCCTCCTTTGTGCATAAGTCATCCTGTTAAAATGTAAGGAGCTAGTGCTAACATCCATACTCAGTGAACTTCCACTTGACTTTAGGTCAAGTTGAAATTTCTCTAGAGCCTGTAGATTATCCTTTGTGAAGAATTCAACATTAGATAACCTCTTATATAAAGAATAAATATTTGTTGCAACTCCCTCTAAAATTTCTACCAGAGAAGAAAGTTCAACCTGTTTTACTGCAATCTCTCCTGAGATTTTTGCAAGTACCTTGTTCTCAAATTTCCTCTAGAACCATTGCAACAGTTTCTCATTGGCTTCAATGTTGTCATCATTTACCTTTTGCACAATATGAACTAACTGTTCAAGAATAGGGGCTTGAGGATTTTCATCCTCCATGTCAAAAGCCTTTACAAATATGTCTTTGATGTCATGTAAAGCTTGCTTTTTCTTTTGCTCCCTTTTCAGTTCCTCTTGTCTTTTCTTCCTCTTAAGTAACTCCTAAAGAGTCTCAACCTATTCATAAGACAAAACATTGGGATCCCATGGTGGAATCACAATAAATTCATCTAAAGTGACATATAGAATCAGAGACTTCTTCCTCATAACTTTCCTCCTCTTGAATTCAGGTGAACTACTGCTTGGCTTAGTTTCTACAATACCTTTTCCAGATTCAGTAGTTGACACCATTGCATCTTTAAGTACAGTTAAAATTTCCTACTAATTAGGCATACTTCCTGTCTTAGTTCCAGTGATAGTTGATGATGCAGAGTGTGGTAGATCAACCAACTCTTTCATTGCCTCTTGTTCTTTAGGCTCACTGTTAGTATATCTTATCTCCTCACTACTATCTAGAACTGATAGGTGAATGTTGTACAATTACCTCTTGTTCAACTGTTTTCTCCTTTTCTACTTCTTCTTGAATATCTTTATCCTCAGATTCTTTTTGAGTTCTTTCTTCTCCTTCTGTACTCTTCTCTTCTTCAACCTCAGTTTCCTTGATAGGTGATTCAATAGTTGAGTCCCTCGGCTCATCCTGACCCTCAACATCCAGATTATTAGAGTCATCAATTGTCACATCAATTGGTATGTCAATAGTCAAATCAACAGTGTTAACTATCTCTGATTGTTCTTGTGCATATGTCTCAGTCTTCTCAGGCTCAGTTGAAATGTGAACTATTGATTTCTGTGGTACAGGGGTGGATTCAGTTTCCTTAGCCTTCAGCTCTGATGTTCCGTCATCAGTTTTATTTTCTTTTGGAGCAATAAATCCAAAAATTTCCTTCCAAATTCTAGTACTATACTATACTATCCCTTCAATATCATTCTTCAAAATAACATAACCTCTCTATTTAGGTATAAATTTGTGCTTATATTATTCAACAAATTTTTCTCTTTGTTTCTTGGTTAGCTCAGGAATGACTTGAGATAAAGTGCCTTCTCTTATTTGTCTCTCAGTTGTGAGTGCAAATTCCCACTTGCCAGATAGAAATTCATACAACTCACTCGACACATTGTTTCCTACTGCTGTAGGGGTTAATTTGAAATTACACATCATGTCTAAGAGACCTTCCTGAACCTTATGCTTGTCTTCTACCTTCAATTTTTCATACCTAATAAAATTAAAACCAGATAACCCTTCAAAATTTCTCAAGTTCTCACATACCTCATTAATATCTATGGGTCTTTTGAATGATGTTGTTGGTATGTTTCTGGGTTCATCAGTTTCAGTATTTTCTTCATCACTTTCTGGATCCAAATGCAGTTTTCTTCTTAGTTTCTTAACTTGTAGGCTTAGCATAGCCTTTGTTGCAAATTTAGTCTTCGGTCTAGAACTACTTTCTCCAATCTTCTTTGTATAGACTTTAGTTTTCTCAACTGGTGATGTGGCAGCAGTTTCCCTTGTCCTTGGATGATTTGCAATGGGAGGGGTAACACTAGGCTTTTCTTTACTTGGCTTTGTTACCTTTGCTACTGCTAGCCTCTTCCCTTTTGCCTTGACAGTAATCTCTTCTTCAGATTCACTGAATTCTGCTCCTTGTTCCTTGGATACATCTTCTCCTTGTCTAGTAGAAATGTCTAGAGGTGCATCCTCTAGCTAGCTCTTCATCACTTGGCAAGTCAACCATCTTTTTCAGATTTTTCACAATCTTTTTCCTCTTTCTTTCCATGGTTCCTACCTTAAGATTCATCAAAATCTTTGCCTTTGCTTCATCAAAATTTCCAAATCTTTTTTCATTGGTATCAATCTCCTCTACTAGGAGTGTTTTGATAGCTACTGATGCTTCATCAATATTAACTTCATAGGGAAATGGATCCAGCCATGATACCCTAGGTGTCACAGCCTGAATATAGGTGTAATCTGTATCAACTAAGAAACATATCTCTTCATAGTGCTTCTCTACAAGTGAATTGGGAATTCTGGTCCTCAACCTCATTCTCTTTTTTAATTCCACAAAATAACTCCCCATAATACCATTGAAATTATTGCCTAATTGCTGAATACATTTACTAATCTGAAAAGTGATGGGTCTGTCCTTCTTCTAAACAATATTTCCTAGAGTAGGAAATAACTTCTATACATAGAATAATATACACATTAACAAAGATCCAAACTTACATGATTAGATTTTGGCTTTCTTGATTGATAGTAAGTTCTCAGCTAGTTGTGTCAACTACAGCTCGGCAAGGTCATAGGTGTGATTCTTTTTTACTATCTTCCATGCCTGGTCCACGACTGTACAGGGAACACTATCCAATTGGATTGACTAATAGAACTTGTGAGCAATCACTCTCACTCCAAAATTAAGTTCCAAGTCTATAATTGTAGAGATAGTCATACCCTTGTTGTTCCAAACAACTGCCGTGTTAGCTGCTATCTCTTCTTTACTTTGATCTCTCATAGTTCATTTACCACTAATAACAGGATATCCAGTAACTCACTGAATAATGTCTGTTGTGATCTTTACTGGTCCATTGTCCAGCCACATATGCATATTATGAACTCAGCTTAGGAAAACCTTAATCCATTCATCCTTGAATTTTGTCAGAAAATCTAGGGCACGAGTTAACCCTTTGTCGACTAAATGTTTGAATTTGTTTTTTAGAATTCCATTTTCACACAACTTGTCATATGATTTTCTCAATTATCTATCACCCACTTCACCAATTTTAACCATGTAGTAGGATCTATCATCATGAATCATAAGTACCTTTTGTGGGACCGATGAGAGGGCTCGGTTCAAATCACTCAAAATTGCACTTTCTGGAATGACATGAAAGTTTGGTGGTGCACATGCATCACTCCTTACTAGCTTAATTTGATTCAGATCTTCCTCCATTCCTTTGAATGGTGTGGAAGAACTTGTAGCCATAATCTCTTGAAGTTAGGGTTCAAAAATGAAGAACAGAGTACCTCGGCAAGCAATCACTTCACACTGTTCAACTTAGGGTTGCCAACGACACGCTGAAAAAATTATCAATATAAACTTTACTAAGATCAATTCTGCAACTTCTTCGATCGCTTTGTGAATTCTGAAAATCACAAGGTAAAAGTGAATAATAGACCGTTCGTCCTTATATAGAGTCAAAAGGTCAAGATAGGTAAGCATTACATATTTTTCCCATTAGGTTAGTGCAAGCCAGCTATCATTTTCAGACTAACACAACTTGCATACCACTCAGCTTACCACACTCGGCCATCACAACTTACTCAGCCAACCAACTCGGCACCTATAGTGCAGAAAACTCTTCTCGACACTTTTCACAAACATGTCCTGGTACATCTTAACATATGTAGATATGGACTTTGGCATATTTACATATTAGGAACTGATGTAAGATTTTAAATTTAAATGTAGTTCCTTACATACCTCTATTGCTTAGTTGGAGATGGTGTGATCACCTGATCCATTGGATTTGGTGACCTCGGCTTCAGTGGATTCACTGCTACTCGGCTCTATTTTCCTTACCCATGTCCAGTTCATCTGTGCTCTTACTTCTTCAACAGTAGGAGAAGGAAATATTGTCCTACACTCTCTCTTAGTGTGACCTGTCTTCAAACAACTAAAATGGACTAATCTTCCATTCATCCAACTCTTAGATTTCCCTCTGACATGTGTCTTTAAGAAATCTTCAGGTGCGTGTCCATATTCTTCACAGTAATGACAACTCTATCTTGTATTATAATCCTAGTTGTAAGTGTTGCCTCTCTTAGATGATTTTGTTTGTGTCTTTGATGTCCATTGTTGTTTAGCATTGAATCTACAGTCTTGTGCCTTATGACCATGTTTATGACACTTGTAACAATAACCATTAAATCTTGGTTTGGGGGGTGCATCACTTGCTTCAGCCCAAGATTAATGTGCTTTATGTCCAAATTTATTGCAATTAAAATAGTAGACATTAAACTTAGGTTTAGGATTGGACTTACCTTTCTTGCTTTGGAAAATGTTTTCTGTATGACCTAGTTTTCCACAGTGGTGGTAAACAGGTTTGTTGTGCTTTGTCTTTGTATTCCTCCTTTCACCATTCTTAGATGATTCTCCTTTCTCAGTAGATGTCTTTGGTTCAGTGTGACCTAATCTAGAAGAATCTTTTGACCTTCTTGATGCTTCCATTAGATTTTCAAAATGAGTCAAGGCTTCATTAGGCTTATCCAACCTTTCATTAAGTTCCTTCTCAGATCTCAAATCATCTTTCAATTGATTGTTCTCAGATCTTAGATTTATCATTTCCATATCTTTCCTACTAATCTCCTGATTTGCAAGTAATAGTTGATTTTCCATGTCAACCTGATTGATTTTCATCATTTGAACATCATGTGTCCTTTCATCAAGTCTGACAATTATCACTCTTTTGTATTCTTCTGCCATAGTTTTTTCATCTTCAGCTTTCTTCTTTTGCTCCAATACTTCACATAGTCTTACTGTCCACATTTCTTGGTCTCTTTTCAAGTTTATGACTTCTTCACACAGTGCATTGTTCTTTTCTAGTAGATCTACAATTGATACATCGCTCTTAGTAGAATCTCCATTCTGGAATAGATTTGTAGTTTCATCTTCCTGGTAATGAGTATCTTTCATTTGTTTGGCCAAATCTTTCCTAGCTGTCAATGATTTCTTCAATTCCTATCTTGCTATCTCAAGCTGATGTAATGCTAGTTGGATCTCAATCTTCTGATTCTCAATGACTTTTCCCAACTTGTAAACCTCCATCTTAAGATCCGTTCTCACAAGATGATTCAAAGATTTTGTAGGTGAACTATGCTCTGATACCAATTGTTGGAAGTACAATAATGGGAAAGCAAGATACTGAGAAGGGGGGGGGGGGGGNGGGGTGAATAAGATCTTAAAACTTAACCACTTAAAACTTATTGATTCACATTCATACATATATGAATTTAACCTAACATCATATAGCATCCATAACATCAAATATTTAACTCATAAAATAGAATTTTGGTAACCCAGAAACCCAAATAGGTAAAACTGGGGTGGGGATGACACCCAAAAAATCTTCACTACTGCAGCAATAAAGTGTGCCTATTAGGGCTACAAAAGTTTGATTGCAATATGCAATCTACCTGGTTAAAGGTTTGTTCTGTTAAGAACTAAAGATCATTACAATCTACCTTGTTAAAGGATTTCAACTTACAGTAAAGTAAGCACTCGGCTAAGAGATTTGAAACAGTCTGCTAAAACCACTCTGTTAAGAGATTTAACCTGATACACCTGTTAGAATGTTCCAAGTATTGATCCTTCATTATGCACTCAGATGCTGATGATAGATCTTCTCTTTCTAATAACTTTTGTGGTCTCTCAATCTGATATGTCTTTACTCTTCTTATCACTGCTCTGTCATTCTACTTGATCTAGGCTTCTTCTCACATTGACTTACTATTCATTTCTCATGAACACACAACCCTTCTCTATATGTCTCTTTCTCTCTCACACACACACATCTTTTAGGGTTAGAAGCAATCTTATTATATCTTTTCAGATCTGGCAGTGAGATCTAGATCAACGATCAAGATCTATTGTTTATACCTCCAATGCATTCTGATTTCCTGATTGGCTCCATGCCCTGCACAGTATAAAAAAATTAAATTTGAAATTAACTCAGTAGACATATTAAATGCATAAAAATGTAGGCTTAGATCTCATACAAGTTGGCCTAAACCATTTACATAAAAGTTTGAATTAATCCTGACATGTATGCAAAAACTATTCTTCTTGGAACTAAACATCTCTGTCACTCGACACTTAATATTCTACTCATCTCAGCATGATGTAACTCGACAACCTAAAACTTGCTCGGCAATGTTTCTCGGCTACAGTGATTAACCAACTAAATCTTCCTAAGTCAATGACTAAGTGTGGGTCACTAATCATCAATAGAACTTAGGGATTAACTACACACACACACACACACACACACACACACACACACACACACACACACACACAGATATATATGTATATATAAGCTAAATACCAAACACCCTAATCTATATGACTATGAATTAATTTCTCACAACATGAATATTATTACACATTTATACTTACTTTAGAATATAACACTCAGATAGAAATAAAATCACATGCCTCCAAATAAATCTAGTTATCCAAAAGAGGCTATAATATTCAACTATCAAACACATTGAGATAAACACAAGATCAAACAAGGTCAACCATAGTCAACAAGACAAGTTAATCCAAACTCATGTCCAAGCATGAAACCCTGAAACACAACATCACAAAGATCAACTGAGAATCATCCGGGCATAGGATCAATATAATATCAAAAAAATTGATAGGGAAAACAACTGAGAAAAATTCACAAGAATGCCCAACCTTATAAAGGTAGACCTTTGAAATAGGAAACCAATGGCAACAAGGGAAGGCATTTGTGAGAGCCTTGGTACTATCTCTACAATAATAACTATCGAGGATTTGAGGGCATGCTTAGACATGTTAAGCCAGGTGGAGTCGATGCCTAGTATCTGCAAGCCTATATCACAGAGAAACTATACATATGCATATACATACAAATATATAAGGAAGACAATGCAAATAGATGACTGAGATGGAGACATCATGTGGGTCTCACTAGGTGAGTAACTACGACTTCGTCCCTAGTCATGAAATCACATCATATATACACACACATAGAATCAAGTATATAAATCATGAATACATTATAAACAAGGGTTAGATCATAATCTATTAGGGTTAGTCACATAGTAAAATAAAATTTCCAAAGAGATAATCATATCACGAGTACATAAGTATCATATAACAATAATCATGAACAATTATGTCTAACGATGACTATATAATATAAAATAATCACATATGAAGACCTAATCATTAGGAAGACCTGGAAATCATAATCATTGATACAAAGAATCACTTGCATAGAAACCACATATATTTTTCAGGTATCCATCCTAATACATAAGGTCCTAAAATATCATCATCATCAAATGGTGGCCACATACCAAAGGGATAAAAGTATTGATAACTACATCATTGTCAAGCTAGATTAGTTTAGAATGAGTTAAACAAGCACCTTAAATAGATACATGTCAACAAAAGAAGTACTAAGATACCTTCAACATTGCCAAAGGCACATTAGGGTTAGAAGGGTATTTCATATTGTGGATTTTGCATTACTTTTTATCTTTCAAATATGTAAATGGTTTGAGTGAGATAGAAATTATAAGTGTGTACAACCAATTCAACCCCCCCCCCACCCTCTTTATGTTGCTCTTTCCTCCTTTTGGGCCTAATAATTGGTATTAGATATAATTACTTTTGAAGAATCTTGATCGCTTGAAGGAGATGCCTCATGGAAAGTATAAGGAAAGAGAGCCCAAAGTTTGATGGAAGCAACTACCTGATATGGAAGGATCAGATGACTACCTACATAATATGCACGAGGACAAGAGATAAAAATTGGGATATTTTTGAGAAGCCTTACACCATTCCTAATGACTTATCTTAGGCTATTGCAGATGAAAAGAAAAAAATTCAAGGATAGCATGTTAGAAAGGGAAGCTTTTATCAGTACCTTGTCTAATTTAGAATATTCCCACATCTATGGATTGAGGTATGGACAAAATTAGAAACTATTTATGAATGTGACAAGTATATTAAAAAAGATAATTTTTAGGGATTGAAAGAAAAGTATGAGGATATGAAGATGAGTGAAAGAAAAAAATATTAAGCATATTTGCAAAGAGTAAATGATTTGGTTTGTCAAATCAGATGTGTGTTGGTGGTACCATGTCTAGTGATGAATTTGTAGACAAAATTTTGATATCTTTTCAAGTGTGTTATAGCGAGAAGGTTGCAGCTATTGATGAATTGAGGACTATAAGAAATATTCAAGAGAAGCTTTGGTAGGTAGACTATGCACCTATGAGATGACTACACTTGGTAAGGAACTTCCGGAGGTTGAAACTATATTTAAAGATAGTGTGACAAATTATGATAAGGGAGAAAATTATTCTAATGAAAAATTAAAAAAAAAATGCTAAACAATGGAAAGAGGTCATGGAAGTATAAAAGGAAGATTGATGAACTTGAAGCCTTGTTTGTGAAAAGACTACCTAAGAGTTATGGTAAGTATGAAGGAAATTTGTCTTTGAAATGATTTAATTGTAATAAGATTGGCCATATTCCATATAGATGTCCTTGTTGGAAAGTTACAATGCAAACATTGGTTTTTTTTTCATTGATGTCAAACCTTAACTGGTGAGACTATTGCTATTTATTTGAGTACCATATCTATTTATTGATGAAGAATATTTAACAAGAAGACCAAGTGGAATGGTTTAGTTAAGGCAAAAAAACAAGGGTACTTGATCAGTTGGCACATTGGCAAAGCAATGTGTTGTTTATCTTTTGATGTCAGTTTTACTGGTTGGTTTGTGCCAAGCACTAGTATGCCAAGCAAAATTTCTATTGACAATAGAGTACCAGTGAAATTTCCGAGCAAGCTTAATGTTGGCCGAGTGAGAAAACAATGGTGGCCGAGCACTAGTATTTTGATTAATGATGAGATTTAAGATCTCTGTCCGACATAGTTAATTTTATTGGGATATGTAAATTTAATTAAAGATTGATCCACATTATTTAATGCATGGGTAACCACAATTAATGCATTGATTCAAGATTTAATTAAAGACTACTTTGGAGAAGTAAATGGTAATGTAATGATGGGATGATCCGTTGGATCTGACCTAAACTAAGATCTACGATCTTGATTAAGCGGCAAAGATTTATCTAACCTAGATGAAGAGGTGTAAGCTAACCTCAAGGGGTTATTCATGTATGTAATGTGCTTGTGTGTATGCAAGAGGATTGCATAGTTAATTTACTGATTGGCATGACCTAGCAGAGAAGGATGAACAAAGAAGCAGAGAATTGCATGAGTGATTGCTTGACGAATTTCCAAGAAGATCAAAAAATTGAAATGAGAATGGAGGTCACTCCGTAAGTTAGCATTAGAGCTGAAATTGGATCTGGATTTGAAAAGTATGTTGTATGTATCAGATCACAACTGTTGATTACTTTCTAACCATTGTATCAGTTAAAATCCTTTAACAAGTTTGACCTAACAGTCATTGTGTAAATCCTCTAAACAAGGTGACATTCATGTGGAATGTTCTAAGTCCTCTAACAAGGCCACTCCTGACAGGGTGATTAAATCCTTTAACTAGGTCACATTTAGCAATGTGTTTTGTAACCTTTAACATGGTTGGATCCTAACAGAGCTTACTTCAGAAGAGTTAAAACTTGGTAGCATGTTACTAGTGGTTTTTCCCAAATTGGGTTTCCATGATAAATACTTGTGTGAATGTTTATGGTTTATTTTACTGTTAAGTTTCTTCAAGCTAATTACATCTGAATAGTAAACTGCATGTTTAATTTTTTGACATATGCTACTGCTGCCGAGTAGATCTGAGTTGTTTAAATTGCTCCAAAGTTTCAATTGGTACATATAGACCTGAGGATAACTAATTCACCCCTCCCCTCTCAGTTATTCTAAATTCATTCTAACAATTGGTATCAGAGCTTGGTTCTCTTGAAAATAGTTTGAAGGTACTTGGAGCGAAAAGATCAAGATGTATAAAAAGGAGGTTCTGAAGCTAAACAAAGATAACTTCCCTGCATGGAAGAGTTTGATGAAACTACATCTGGCTGGTATTGGAGATGATGCTAAGCACCTTATTGAAAATTATTATGTAGCACCTACTACACCTCTCACTGCTGCACAGTTAAGAGAAAAGAAAGAACATACTCAAGAAATGTTGGAGATTGCATCTTCCTTGAGCTATTTTGAAGTTGATGATATAAAGAACTGCACAAATACAAATCAGATGTGGGATACCCTGACAACCATCTATGGAGGACACACAAATGTGTTGAGAGCCAAATCTGAAAGCTTAAGAGGTAAGTTTGATGAAATGAAAATACAAGAAGGAGAAAATATAGTTCAGTGCTGTGGTAGAATAAAAGAAGTTGTTAATGCTATTAGAGGAGAAAATGGAACAATTGATGAGAACACTATTATGAGAAAGGTACTGAGAACTCTTCTTCCTATATATTCTATTAGAGTCTATGCAATTCAAGAATTGAGATGTACTCCTAATAATAATATGACTTTAGAAGGTTTGGTAGGCAGACTTATTGCATTTGAGATGTCAAATTTTGATAACTACACTCTACAAGCTATTGATTCTGCATTCAGATCCCAGCTAGTCCTCAACAAATCAAAGAAAGGAAAGAAATGTGTGAACAGTGATAGCGACACTACTAATGATGATCTTGAAGAACTTGAAGCACTTATGGAAAAAAGACTATCTAGAGGAAAAGGAAAATTCAGAGGTAAACTTCCTATCATTTATTTTTCATGTAATAAAGTTGGTCATATTGCTGCTAGATGTCCTGATAAGAATGACAAATATGAAAGAAGGGATAACAAATACAAATACAGAAAGGATGACCGAGACTTTAGAAAGTATAAGGATTAAAAAGACAACAGTAAGAAATCTTTCTATATAGCTGAAGAAGCTTCTGACAATGATTCTGACAATTCTAATGACAATGATATAGAAGTTGTGTATGCTGCTATGAAAGATGATTCTGATGATGATGAGAAAATTGCACTAATTTCTTATAAGAGTAAAGGTGACCGTTGGATTATTGACATTGGTTGTTCCCATCATATGATTGGTGCCAAAGATAAATTTGAGACCTTAGATCAGTGCAAAGGTGGTTATGTTAAATTTGGTAATGATGCACCATGTCTTATCAAGGGGAAATGAACAATTAATTTGACTGACAAGATTAGATGTGACAATGTTTATTGGGTTGATGACCTTCACTATAATTTACTAAGTGTTGCACAGCTGAATACTTCTGGCTACAGAATTGAGTTCCATCACAAGAAGGCAAAGATCTATGATGCTACTAGAGAACTAGTTGGAAGTGGTGAGCAAACAAAAGGTAAATTTTTCTATCTAGATTTAGCTGAAGAGACATGCTTGTTTGCATAATACAATGAGGTTTGGTTATGGCATAAAAGGTTGTGTCATGTAAACTTTGATAACTTGGTAATCATAAGTAAATTGAAAAAGGTTAGAGGGTTTCCTAAGTTAAAGAAACCTAAAAATGCTATGTATAAGCAGTCAACTAGGAAAAATGACTAAATCTAGTTTCAAGAGTAAGACTCATACTTTAGAGGAAATTCTGGAATTAGTTCATACTGACCTCTATGGTCCTATTAGAAAGAAAAGTTACTGTGGAGATAGATATTTCATTTTTTTTGTTGATGATTATTCTAGGATGATGACTGTGATGTTTCTTAAGGAAAAATCTGATACATTCCAGTTATTTAAGTGGTACTTGGCAAAACTTGAATAGGAGACAGGTAAAAGTTTGGAAGTTTTGAGATCTGACAGAGGAGGCAAGTTTACTTCCAATGAGTTTAATAGTTTCTAAAATGACCGAGGCATAAAAAGATAGATGTCCGCACCCAGGACACCACCACAAAATGGTATTGCTGAACATAGAAACAAATCTATCATGGACTAAGCAAGAACACTAATGATGGAGAAAAATATTGCACAAAATTATTGGAAAGAAGCTGTAAGTACTGCAGTTTATACCGTGAACAGAGTACAAGTTAGGAAAGGTACTAATGCTACACCTTATGAACTTTGGTATGGATATACACCTAGTGTAATATATTTCAAAGTTTTTGGAAGCAAATGTTTTATACTAAAGGACAACAGAAATGGAAAATTTGATGCTAAAGGAGAGGAAGGTATATTCCTTGGATATTCAAATAAAGCATACAAGTGTTTGAATTCTAATACTAACAAAGTTGTGGAAAGTGCAAATGCTAGAATTGATGAGTATGCAGAAAGAAATGAAGCTGAAAGTACACAAGAACCTGAAAGTTACAAGTCATTTGTCTATCTATATGAGGAAGATTCTAATGCATTACCTGAACCCATGAGTGAGGCTTCCGAGAAATAGCTAGCACCTGCCGAGTCACAGAGTGGATTTGCCAAGCAACAAGAGGTGAATTCCAAGCTATCAGATGGAGATGTCGAGTCATAGAATCAACCTACATTAAACGAGAACAATGAATCTAAAGAAAAACATGAACCTACTCTAGCAAAGTATGTGAGGAGGCACCACAATCCTGATCAAATCATTGGATCAAAGGATTCTGTAGTTATGAAACAAAGTAAGTTGAGAGATGGTACATGTTTGTTATGTGATTTTGAGCCTAAAATAGTAAAAGATTCTTTAGAAAATGAAGACTGGATACAAGCCATGAATGAAGAAATTAAACAAATTGAAAAGAACAAGACTTGGACACTTGTACCTAGACTGAATGACAAAAATGTAATTGGTACTAAGTGGGTATTCAAAAATAAGATGAATGAACATGGAGAAGTGACAAGAAACAAAGCTAGACTGGTATGCAAGGGTTATGCATAAGAGGAAGGAATAGACTATGGTGAAACATTCACCCCAGTTGCAAGATTGGAAGGAGTCGTAACTTTAATTGCATATGCAGCCTACAGGGGTTTTAAAGTTTATCAGATGGATGTAAAGTCTGTATTCCTCAATGGTATATTGGAAGAAGAAGTGTACATTGAACAAGTTGATGGTTTTGTTGACCCAAACAAGAGGAATATGGTTTGCAGATTGCACAAGGCACTTTATGGACTGAAGTAAGCGCCAAGAGCATGGTATGAGAGATTGCACAATTATCTGATAAAGATTGGATTTGCAAGAACTAATGAAAACAAATTTTATTTGAAGACAGAGAAAAGTAAAGGTACTTTATTAGCTGAAATTTTTGTAGATGACATTATATTTTATGGAAAAGATGTGTTATGCCAAATATTTGCAAAAGAGATGCAAACTGAATTTGAGATGTCTATGTTTGGTGAGATTAAATTTTATGTTGGCTTACAAATATATCAAATGAAGAATGATATCTATATCACTCAATCTAAATATGTTAAGGAGATACTAAATTCTTTTGGAATGGAAGAGTCAAAACTAGTGATTACACCCATGGCTACTGGACATAAGTTGACAAAGGATGATGATACTAAAGAAGTCAATCAAACCCTCTACAGATCAATGATTGGAAAGTTGCAATATGTTGTACACAGTAGACTTGATATTGCCCTGGCTATTGGAATTGTTGCTAGGTTTTGTGATAATCCCAAGGAAACTCACATGATGGTAGTGAAAAGGATTCTGAGATATTTGAAAGAAACTAATGACTATGGCCTATATTACATAAAGAATGACAAGTTTGAGCTCAGATTTTACACTAACTCTGATTGGGCTCATAATATTGATGACAAGAAAAGCACCACAGGAGGAGAATTTATTTTGGGAAAAAGATTGATTTCATGGACAAGCAAGAAACAAAATTGCACCTCACAATCTACAGTTGAAGCCGAGTATGTGGTAGCAGTAGTTAATTGTTCTAATATTGTGTGGTTGAAGATACTACTGAAAGGTATGAAAGAAGAGATCACAGAACTAGTTCATATATTGTGATAACAGGAGTGCCATCAATATTTCTAAGAACTCTATAATGCACTCTAAGACAAAGCATATATCTATCAAGTATCATTACTTGAGGGATCTATCTCAGAAGAATGAAGTGAGACTAGATTATGTGAACACTAAGGAACTATTAGCAGACATATTTATAAAAGCACTACCCAAAGATTCTCATGAGTATCTACGAGGTTAATTGGGGGTGATTCCCCTACCTGAAGATAATTAAGTTATGTATGGAACTATTGCATCAAATATTATATTCAGAATATTTGACACATTGATGCATAGGTAGTCACACTTTAGGAACCTGCCTAAAGCTGTAAAGTTGGACAAGAACAGAAAAGAAGATCAGTCATAAAACAAGATGACAGGAATAGCATGATACAAAGTTATAAAAAGGAGAATCTACATGATAAAGATGTCAATGTCTTTGGCATTGTTGTCAATGAGGGATAAGTTTACTGAAAGAGGGAGAGTTCACTACTCAGAGAAAAAGAGATTGATGAACAGAAATAGAAAGACATCAGTGTGATCACAGACATAGAGGGAGAAAATTTTTGCAAGATGAGAATCAGAATGAAGCTAAAGACATTAATGAAGATTTGTTCATATCAAGGAAAATAGGTGAATTTTTTGGATTCTATGGTAACTATGCTTGTTAAATTATTGTTTTAAATTTTTAGTGTTTTCCATCAATGCCAAAGAGGGAATTGTTGGAAAGTTAAAATGCAAACAATGGTTGTTTTGTCATTGATGTCAAACCTTTACTGGTGAAACTATTGCTATCTATATAAGTACCATATCTATTGATTGATGAAGAAGATTTAGCAAGAAGACCAAGTAGAATGGTTGAGTTAAGGCAAAAAAACAAGGGTACTTGATCAGTTGGCACATTGGAAAAGCAATGTGTTGTTTATCTTTTGATGTCATTTTTACTGGTTGGTTTTTTTGTTGAGCACCAGTATTTTGAGTAGAATTTGTAGTGACAGCCGAGCACCAGTGAAATTGCCCAGCAAGTTTAGTGTTGGCCGAGTGAGAACACAATGGTGGTCGAGCACTAGTATTTTGATTAATGATGAGATTTAAGATCTCTGGCTGACATAGTTAATTTTATTGGGATATGTAAATTTAATTCAAGATTGATCCACATTATTTAATGCATGGGTAACCGCAATTAATGCATGAATTCAATATTTAATTAAAAACTAGTTTGGAGAAGTAAATGGTAATGTAATGATGGGATGATCCATTGGACCTGACCTAACCTAAGATCTACGATCTTGATTAAGCGGCAAAGGTTTATCTGACCTAGATGAAGAGGTATAAGATAACCTCAAGGGGTTATTCATGTATGTAATGTGCTTGTGTGTATGCAAGATGATTGCATAGTTAATTTACTGATTGGCATGACCTAGTAGAGAAGGCTAAACAGCGAAGAAGAGAATTACATGAGTGATTTCTTGAGAAATTTACAAGCAAATCAAAAAATTGAAATGAGAATGGAGGTCACTCAGTAAGTTAGCATTAGAGCTGAAATTGGATCTAGATTTGCAAAGTAAGTTGTATGTATCAGATCACAACTGTTGATTACTTTCTAACCATTGTATCAGTCAAAATCCTTTAACAAGGTTGACCTAACAGTCATTATGTAAATCCTCTAAACAAGGTGACATTCATGTGGAATGTTCTAATTCCTCTAACAAGGCCACTCCTGACAGGGTGATTAAATCCTTTAACCAGGTCACATTTAGCAAAGTATTTTGTAACCTTTAATAGGGTTGGCTCCTAACAGAGCTCACTTCAGAAGAGTGAAAACTTGGTAGCATGTTACTGGTGGTTTTTCCCAAATTGGGTTTCCATGTTAAATACTTGTGTCAACTTGTGTGAATGTTTATGGTTTGTTTTACTGTTAAGTTTTTGCAAGCTAATTACATCTAAACAGTAAACTACATGTTTAAGTTGTTGACATATGCTACTACTGCCGAGTAGATCTGAGTTGTTTAAATTGCTGCAAAGTTTCAATTGGTACATCTAGACCTAAGGATAGCTAATTCACCCCTCCCCTCTCAGTTATCCTAAATTCATTCTAACAGTCCTAATAAATATTCTAAGGAGCCTAAGTTCAGATCTAATAAATTTCAGTCTAAGGGATGTAAAATCTTTAATGGTGAAGAAGGTGTGACTAATGATGAGACTAGAGAAGAAGAAGAAATTGTGTTCATTTCTATTAAAGAAGATAATCCTAATGAAGAGAAATATTTGGTTTTTCTTGTTGATAAAAGAAGTGAATGGGTCATTGACAATGGATGTTCACATCACATGGCTGGTGATAATTTTTTTTTTATGAAATTTTAAGATTATGAAGGAGGTGTTGTCAGATTCACTAATGATGCTCCCTATTTGATTAAAGGAAGAGGATCTATCACTCTTGATGGAAATAATAGTATTGGTGATGCCTTGTATGTTGAAGGATTAAGACATAACTTATTGAGTATTATACAACTACTCGATAAAGGCTACTGATTGGAATTCATGGAAGTAGTATGCAAAATCATTGGAAGCAGTGGATATCTAATTGCATCTGCTACATAGACTGCACGTAATTTATTTCATTTAATGAAAAATGAGAATGAGTTCTTGGTTGCTAAGATTGATGACAGTTGGTTATGGCATAGAATATTTTGTCATATGAACTTTGATCATATGGTGAAAGTTAGCACTACTAATGTTGTAAGAGATCTGCCTAAACTGATGAAGCCTAACAATTTGTGAAAAGAATGTCAATTGGGTAAACTGACTAGATCTATTTTTAAGAATAAGACATATTATGCAAATGGATTGTTGGATTTGGTACATACTAATCTATGTGGTCCTACTAAGACAAGAAGATATTATGGTGATATATACTTTATGTTGTGTATTAATGACTATTCAAGGATGATGTAGGTTACATTTCTGAAGGAAAAATTAGAATCTTTCCAGATATTCAAAATGATGGTAGAAAAAAAATTTGGAAGGATATTGAAGTGCCTAAGATTGGAAAGAGGTGGATAATTTACATCTAGTGAGTTTTATGGTTTTAATGAATAACATGGGATAAAGAGGTAGAATTATGCTCCACAAACCCCAGAAAAAAATGATGTTGCTGAGCAAAGGAATAGGACTATCCTATACATAGCTAGGAATATGATAATTGAAGGAAAAGTTCCACAAATCTACTAGAGAGAAGAAATGAGGACTGTAGTATATACCTTGAAATGAGTATAGATAAATTAGGGAATTGGTAAGACTCCTTATGAACTCTGGTAAGGTCATGTTCCTATAGTGAAATAGTTTAGAATTTTTGGAAGTAAATGCTACATTAAGAGAGATCAAGATATTGGAAATTTTGATCCTAGAAGTGATGAAGGGATATTTAATGAATATTCTATAAGAGAAAAGTATATAAATTTTATAAGTACAGACTGAAGAAGATTGTTGAAAGTGAAAATGTCAGAGTTGATGAGAGTGTGCATAGATCTTAAAGAACTACCAGGTATGACATAACTAAAAAGGAAAATCATATAGTGGAAGTGTAGAATTAGAATCATGAAAAAAATGGGGTGGAAGAGAAGAAGGAACCTATGCTAAATGAGGTGGATGCTAATACCAAAGGATCTACTACAAAGCCTATGTTAGAATAGTCCCAAAGGATAACTGAGAGGGGGGGGGTGAATCAGTTATCAGATAATTTAATTATTTTCTTTTATTAACTCCAGAATATAATAAAGTAAATGCACATTCAGATAACACAATAGACAACACCACAATTTGGTTACAGGGAAACCAAATGGTAAAAACCTCGATGGGAATTAACACCTGCAATGAACTATACTTGTTTATAATAATCCATGTTAGAAGATCTTACAACCCTGTTAGGAGTTGTTCTTTACAATGCAATAAGTATAGTGACCTAGTTAAAGGTTTGACCCTATTAGGAGTCTTTTACAAATAACCCTGTTAAGGGTGAGGACTCACTGTCCAAAAGCTCACTACTTTAATGGTGAAGGCTACAACCTTCTATAGAACAGATATGCACTATATCTGATGATGAACTGTAGAGTAGACCTGCTATCTTGGTTAGTTCCAATGTATTGTAATCTTCCACTGCTTCTTCACATAGATCTTGATGAATGAAATACATATGATATCCTACTTTGCACTTTTCCTATATCTTTTCTTATCATTCACACTTATCATTTCACAAATGACTTGCTATAAGTATCTTCCTCAAAGTACGAGATCATGGGACCTATTAGGCAACTCTTCATAACATCCTTGTTGGCTTTACTAATCATGAAAGCATAATTACAACCACGCAATATAAACTGAATAGACGCGATGCTTCACAAAGTCGGCCTCACCAAATTCACTCTAACAATGCAATCTTGTTGAAACACGTTCAGCACCTTTAGATAACTCTCTTCAACTCATAAATAAACTTGAATACACACACGCATATCCTAAAGATAGGCACAAATCAAGAACCAATGCAATACGTCGGCTCTATACAGACAAACTCCAGAAACTGTAACTTCCACTAACATAATTACACAACACAACTGAAACTTCATATCTAAGTCTGCGTGTATGAACACAGCATAATAAATATGTCTACAACATGAAAATAATCATGCAAGGCTTGGTAACATCATTCTGATAAGTACATATAGAACACTGTTGTATATTATATGTTGTCATCAATGACAAACATACAATCAACTAGCTGCCAGAAGTAAATCTCCAACAATCTCTCCCTTTGACATTGATGGTAACATATGATATTAAAAGCATCTTCAGCACATGGTGTCTTCTTTCTTTTTACAATCTTCTCAATATCCTCATCAAAGATTCCTCTACACTGTTGCAACTCCTGTGTCTATGTTTATACTCCCCCAGAGTATATGCTCCCCCTTACTATATACTCCCCCTTTGACATCAATGGAAAAGGGTGCCATAAACAATTAGGCACAGGTACTACTCCAGAAGCAGAGTAGTCAACCATTCATTAGTCACTATGGACTGATGTTCTTGCTGCTTTATTTAATCAGACTCAGGAGAGGGAATTAATCCCAACTTCTCACTGAGGTTCTCAAAAGTATCTTTTGATAAAGGCTTTGTGAAAATATCTGCCAACTGTTCTTTGGTGCTCACATAGTCCAATATTACTTTATTATCTGCAAATTTTTCTCTAAGAACATGGTATTTGATCTCAATGTGCTTTGTCTTTGCGTGCATCACAAAGTTCTTGGACATGTTGATAGTACTGGTGTTATCATAGTGAATAACAATAGGATAGTCAACCTGTATACCAAAATCTTTAACCATCTGCTTCATCCAAACCATTTTTGAACAATTCAATGTTGCTGCAACATATTCAGCTTCTACTGTAGACTAAGAGATACAATTATGCTTCTTGCTTACCCAAGAAACCAACATATCTCCAAGAAATATTGTTCCTCTAGAAATACTCTTCTTTTCATCAAGACAACTTGCCCAATCTGCATCTGTATACACATGAAGTTGTACATTCTCTGATTTAGGATACAATTAACCATAGTCTATAGTTCCCTTTAGATATCTAAATATTATCTTTATTGCCATTAGGTGATTCTATTTTGGTTCAGCTACAAATCTACCAACAATGTCAACTACATTAGATATGTCTAGTCTATATTGAGTAAGCTATATAAGTTTTTCAATCATAGACTTGTACAATGTCTTGTCCACTACTGCAGAATCATCCTCTTTAGAAAGCTTGCTTCCTATTATCATAGGAGTGCATACTGGCTTACAGTCTTCCATATTGAAAGTCTTCAATATTTCCTTCACATATTTGGACTGATTTATGAATATTCCTTTATCTATCTGCTTTACATTTAATTCCAAAAAATATTTTATAGATTTCTTTTGCAAATTCTGTACTAAGCTTGTCATTACCTCCAAAGATAATGTCATCAACAAATATGGCAACAAGTAATAGTCCATTAGGTTTCTCTCTTATGAATAAGTTGTAATCTACTGCTCCTTTCTTGAATCCAATCTTGGTAAGGTAACCATCTAGTCTTTCATACCAAGCTCTTGGGGCTTGTTTAAGTCCATAGTGTCCTTTCTTCAATCTACACACCATGTCTGGTTTATCTGATAGATTAAATCCTTCAGGCTGTTCAATGTAGACTTCTTCCTTCAAGTCACCATTTAGAAAGGCTAATTTGACATCCATTTGATATACTTTAAAATACTTGAATGTTGCATAAGCCAAGAATAACTTGATGGCTTCCAGTCTGCTCACAGGGGAAAATGTGTCAATGTAATCTATCCCTTCCCTATGTGCATATCCTTTATACACTAGTCTTGCTTTGTTTCTGACCACTATATCATCTTCATTCATTTTGTTCCTAAATACCCACTTTGTTCCGATCACATTTTTGTCACTTGGTCTAGGAACCAATTCCCAAGTATCATTTTTTATTATTTGATCTAATTCTTCTTCCATTGCTTTTTTCCAACTAGAATCCTTGCAAGAATCTTCAACATTTAAAGGTTCAATTTGTGAAAGTAAACATACCTCTTCATCCACTGTTAACCTTTTTTCTTTTGATCTAGTCAAAACACTGCTACTCTGATCTCCAATGATATCATCTTTTGAATGATACCTAGATGTGAACTTTGAAACTTTTGGTGTGACATCCTCATCTATAATCTGTGATACTTCTTTGCTTGATTCAGGTTCATTACATGAAACATCAATGCAATCGAACATTTCTTCAATAACAGTGTCTTTACTATTAGGCCTGGGTTCATCCTCAATCATAGGTGCATATTCATAGTACATTTCTTGAACCATGAACTTCTCATCAATCTTTACATGAGTACTTTCAATTATCTTCTTTAACCTCAAATTAAAACATATGTATGCTTTGCTTTTAGTAGAGTAACCAAGGAGAATACCTTCATCACTTCTAGCATCAAACTTAACCAAAACCATCATCTCTCTTGATTTAGCACTTGCTGCCAAATATTATAAATTATTTTACTATAGGTACATTACCAAAAAAAATTTCATAACATTTCTTATCCACGCCTAGCCTTAGTTGTGTTATGTTGATAGTATAGACTACTGTATTGACTTCATCTCTCCAATAGGTGTGCGCAACTTTTACTTCAATCATCATAGTATGTGTTGTATCAAGTATGATCATGTTCCTTCTTTCTACTATCCCATTCTGCTGTGGGGTTCTGGGTGCACTCAACTATCTTTTAATTCCATATTCTTCACAGTAGTCATAAAACTGGTCAGAGGTGAATTCTCCTCCTCTATCTGATCTCAAACACTTTAGTTTTAATCCAGATTCATTCTCCACTTTGGCTTTGAATATTTTGAAATTCTCAAAGGCTTCAGACTTCTCCTTTAAGAACGTAACCCACATCATCCTTGAAAAATCATCACCAAACAAAATGAAATACCTTTCTCTGTAATATGATCTGGTTTGAGTAGGACCACATAAATCTGTATGAACTAGATCTAACTTGTTTTCAACTGAGTTCTGCTTTCTTTTGAAAGACCTCTTTACATGCTTTCCCATAACACATTCCTTGGACATTGTGTCAACTGGTCTTGCAAAACTTGGAAGGTCCTTAACTACCTTGACATTGCATATCTTTATTGTATTATCAAAATTGATATGACAGAGTCTCTTGTGCCATAACCAACTGTCATCCACTTTTGAAAAAAAACAAATTACATCTGAATTGAGATGAAAAACATTACCTTTTGTTTTTGAGCCTGATGAAATCATGTCTCCTTTGTTGCTAATAATGCATTTGTTGTCTTTGAATTCCAAATGATAACCTTTGTCAAGTAGCTTTCCAACACTTAGTAAATTGTGATGTAATCCATCAACATAGAGAACATCATCTGTCTTTTTCTTTCCATCTAGGGTGATAGATCCTCTGCCTATGATAGGTTTAGGAGTGTTATCTCCAAATCTAACTATACCACCTTTGTACTTTTATAGATAAAAAAATCTATCTTTATTACCTGTCATGTGGTGTGAGCATCCGCTGTCAATGATCCAATCAGTTCTAATGTCTGCTTTGGAAATTAGGGCTAACTCCTATGTTTCCTTTTCAACTTTAATGTCCATATGTTCAAGCAATTTTTCCATGTCTTTAAGGGAAACAAATCCAATTTCATCTTCTCCTGAATCTGCATCAGTTACACCTTATTTAGCATGATAGCATTCCTTGATGTATTTAGGTTTATAATCAGATTTGAATTTCTTTACTCTTGTAGGACACTTAGATGCAAAGTGACCAATCTTGTTGCATGAAAAAAATTTGAATGGAAGATGTCCTTCATATTTCCCTTTGCCTTTCTTTTCTCTTTTAGCAATCATGGCAATGATTTCTTCTAGTTCTTCGTCAACTTCTTCTTTCTCATTACTACTCGAGATGTGTAAATGTTTCTTACCATGGACTGAGGCTTTGAAGGCTATTTCACTTTTAGGTTTAATCTTCAATATTGATATCTCAAATGTGGAGATTTTACTGATCAAAGTCTCTCTCTTGAAGTCTTGTGCAAATTGCATGGTTTCATCTAGAATATTGATCTCTCTCATAGTCTGTTGTTAAAGTAGTCATCAATTTGTCCATTATGTCTTCTCCTGATATATCTCCACCATTGTTTCTAATTCCAGAAATTGCTTCATTTATCCTCTGATTGTAGGCTCTGATGTTCTCTTCAAGTAACATCTCAAGATTATTGTATTTCTTTTTTCGTGTCTTCCTATGTACATTCTTTAATTGGATATCCCCTTCAAACATGTCTTCTAAATATTTCCATATTGTGTATGCTTTGTCTACCTTCTTGATCTCAGAGAATTCACTGTCAAATAGTGCACTTATAAGGGCTTCTTTGGCAACTGCATTAGCTGTGAATGTATCCTTCTATTTACTAGTAGCATCATCTCTTGAGAGGTATTTTAGAGAGGGAATAAAAAATTCTTGTGTGGCTATCTCAAATATGTCAAAACAACCACACTGTAAATGTGTTATCATTTTCTTCTTCCAATCCAAATAATTTTCTCCATCAAACTTAGGACTCTCTTTTATGAAGTATGCCATCTGATCTACCTTAAGCTGTTAGGCTTCTTCTTCAAGGCACTTGGCTCTGATACCAATTGTTAGAATAGTCCAAAGGATAACTAAGAGGGGGGAGGGTGAATCAATTATCAGATAATTTAATTATTTTATTTTATTAACTCCAGAATATAATGAAGTAAATGCAAATTCAGATAACACAATAGACAACACCGCAATTTGGTTACGAGGAAACCAAATGGTAAAAACCCTGGTGGGAATTAACACCCACAATGAACTATACTTGTTTATAATAATCCCTATTAGAAGATCTTGCAACCCTGTTAGGATTTGTTCTTTACAATGCAATAAGTATAGTGACCTGGTTAAAGGTCTGACCCTGTTAGGAGTCTTTTACAAATAACCCTGTTAAGGGTGAGGACTCACTGTCCAAAAGCTCACTGCTTTAATGGTGAAGGCTACAACCTTCTATAGAATATATATGCACTATATTTGATGATGAACTATAGAGTAGACCTACTGTCTTGATCAGTTCGAATGTATTGTAATCTTCCACTGCTTCTTCACATAGATCCTTGATGAATGAAATACATCTGATATTCTACTCTGCAATTTTCCTATATCTTTTCTTATCATTCACACTTATCATTTCACAAATGACTTGCTATAAGAATCTTCCTCAAAGTATGAGATGATGGGACCTGTTAGTCAACTCTTCATAACATCCTTGTCAGTTTTACTAATCACACAAGCATAATTACAACTATGCAATATAAACTGAAAAGACGCGACACTTCAGAAAGTCGGCCTCACCAAATTCACTCTAACAATGCAATCTTGTTGAAACACGTTAGACACCTTTAGATAAATCTCTTCAAATCATAAATAAACTTGAATACACACACACATATCCCAAAGATAGGTGCAACTCAAGAACCAATGCAATACGTCGGCTCTATATAGACAAACTCCAGAAACTGTAACTGCCACTAACAAAATTACACAACACAACTGAAACTTCATATTTAAGTCTGCGTGTATGAACACAACATAATAAACATTTCTACAACATGAAAATATCCACTCAAGGCTTGATAAAATAATTATGATAAGTACATACAAAACACTGTTGTATATTATATGTTGTCATTAATGATAAACATACAATCAACTAGCTGCAAAAAGTAAATCTCCAACAGCCTACACCAACAAATCCATGGTATGTAAGAATTGATCATTTTGAAGATGATATTATTGGTGATAAGAATAGAGGTGTTCAAACTAGAGGAAGAATTGCTAGAGATGAAACATGTTTGATATCTAAATTTGAGCCTAAAGATGTAAAATAAGCATGTAGTGATGAAAGTTGGGTGAAAGAGATGAGAGAAGAGATTGGTCAGATTAAGAAGAACAAGACATGGATTCTTGTTCCCAAACCTATGAACAATAATATGATCAATATTAAATGGGTATTCAGAAACAAGTTGAATGAAGATGGTAAGGTGGTTCAGAACAAAGAAAGACTGGTATACAAAGTGAATTCACAAATGGAAGAGGAAGATATTTACATTGAGCAATCTGATGGTTTTACTCTAACCAAGGAAGAAGATATGGTTTGTAAATTGTAGAAATCTCTGTATGTATTGAAGCAAGTTCCTAGAGCCTGGTATGCCATATTGGACAAGTATTTGACAAAGATTGGTTTCAGAAAAGGTATGACAGATAGTAACATATATTTCAAAATAGTTGACCATAATATCTTGATTGTTGAAGTTTTTGCTGATGATATTATATTTGGTGGTAAGGATGAATTGAGTAAAATTTTTGCTGATGAAATGCAAAAATAATTTGAGATGCCTATGATAGGTGAGATTAAATTATTTCTTGGATTACAAATGACACAGTTGGATAGGGGAATTTTATTACATAGTCCAAGTATGTCAGAGAATTGTTGAAGAAATTTTGTATAGAAGATTCAAAACTAGTAGGGTATCCTATGGTTATTGGTTGCATGTTGACTAAGGATGATGATTCCCCTCATGCCAATCAGAAAAAATATAGATCTATGATTGGAGGATTGTAATATCTATCTCATACTAGACCAAATATATCAAATGTTTTTGGAATTGTTGCAATATTTTAAGAAAAAATAAAGGAATCACATATGGTTGCTGTCAAAATAATTTTTAGATACTTGAAGGGTACAACTGACTACGGATTATGGTATGGAAAAGATGATGAATTTACTCTATGTGCATATACTGATGTTGATTGGGAAGGTAATATGGATGATAGGAAAAGTACAAATGGTGGTGCAATATTTTTGGGTAAGAGACTAATCTCTTGGACTAGTAAGAAACAAGATTGTATCTCTCAATCTATTACCGAAGCTGAGTATGTTGTTTCTTCTATAAACTCTAATCAAGTTGTTTGGATGAACTGAATGCTGAAGGATATAAGGATAAACATTTATGAACCTATTTTTATTTATTGCGATAATTCTAGTGCTAAAAATATCTCAAAGAATCTTGTGCAACATTCAAAGATAAAGCATATTTCTATTAAATATAATGTCTTCAGGGATAAAGTCAGTGAAAATGAAGTAAAACTGGAGTTTGTGTCTACTAAGGAGAAAATCATTGATATCTTTACAATGAATTCCTGAAGGACACATTTGGGTATGCAGGAAGAATCTTGGGGTGATAACCCCTTCTAATCATAAATAATGATGCTAAGAATGACATCAGTCCAGAAATCTATTAGAATATCATTCAATAGATTGATGAGTTTTGGGACTACTCCTTAGGGGGAACAGTGTTATGGATCTTATGGGTTGGTGCTAAGATTTTCCTAATTTTCCTTTTTGAGGTGAGTTCAGTTCTTTTTAATGTCTTTGGCTCTTTTCCACTGATGTGAAATGGGGAGTTATTGTGTGAAAAACATAGATGATTGTGCTTGGAGAGATTGTGTTAAAGATGGATATTTAGAGTGATCAAGTGGATATATTATGGTTATACTTTCAGAGTGATTAGGTGGATATATTGATGTCTTTGTGCATTGATTATGGTTTTCACTTTATATGTTGCCATCAATGCCAAAGGGGGAGATTATTGGAATATTTTTGAGCATGTCAGAGTTTGGTTTTTGTGTGTGTTGACATTAATGTTTTGTCATTGATGTCAACATACTAATTGTTGTTGCAGACAATGTGTTCAGTATGGAAGATTTTATTTGTTCAAGTGCTATATTGAATATTTTGTGTTGTGATCCTAAGTTATGGTTCATATGTTTCTCTTTTTGGTTTATAGAGGTTGATTGCATTTCACTGTTCCTGTTGTGACAGAGGTTGATTTATTGCTTCTGTGAGGATCAATGTTGATGTTTAAGGTGCTGCAATATTTGTGATATATTTGGGACTTTCTGTTGCTTCCTCAGCTAGTGTTTATTATGATTCAGATTTCAACAAGTTATCTTTCTGATGAGACAAAGTTATGTATTCTAAGTTTCTATTATTCAGTGCAGAGATGAGTTTGGATTATGAGTTTGAGATATTGAGAAGATTTGAGAAGTTATTCTTATTTCTTGGTGGTATTCATGGATCATGTTATGAACTTATTTCTTGATCAAATTGATTGGAGGTGATTGCATGTGGTGATTTGCTAACGTGTTGGTATTTCTCTGTTTAAGTCTTAGTTGACTTGGTGGAGTGATGTGTTACGATTCTTGGAACGGTTTTGGTGAAGCTATTTTGTGTTTGAGGATGTTGTTTTGGATCCTATATATATTAGGAATAGCAATCCACAAACACAACTAAGAGGGGAGGGGGGTGAATTAGTTGTGAGACAGATTATTAAACATTAAACTTTAAAAAGCAAAACTTTAATCCAAATGATAACATAGAAAATTCCAACACAATAAAATAATCCTTTGTTGTTAAGGATGTTGGAACAATGGAATGGTGTGTACTGAGAGAGGAGGGGTGAATCGGTACTCTTAAATTTTTTTATCAATTAACCCTTAGTAATCTGTTCTTGCATTACCAACCATTGATGCTTTTCTACCTTATGCATGTAATATCAAAAAATAAACTTATTTGCATGTAAACATTCATCGAAAGATTCATGAAATGTAAGTACAGATGACACAAGAATTGGTAATGCAGAAAACCCCTGTTAGAAGGTAAAAATTGTGATGGAGATGAAACCCACAAAGCTTCACTATCTGCAAAATGGAAGGTGTCAGTTAAGGCTACAAGTGTGATCACTTCTGATGATCTTACCCTATTAGGAGTAAAATTTTAGACTGGTTAGGTCTACTCGGCTAAGAGATTTCACAACACTATTAAGTGTGCACTCGATTAAGAGATTTAAAAAAAAGACTATTAAGTCCACCTTCTTAAAGGATTTCTTCTATTTGCTACAATTGTTAGAGTAGTCAAAAATAGTTGTTGACCTGATAGTATGCAATCTTGAATTGCTAAATACAGATCCTTTAAGTTCACAATGTATATGTATCACCTATAGTGATTGATTAATAACTCTATTCTGCTCGGTAGCCTTGAATCTTGTTCTTCATAACTGAATTCTATCTTTTGTGTCCTTCTGCATGAAACTCTCTGTCTGATCCATAGATGTCTGTTGCGGCTACAATCATCTTGTTCTGATTGATTACTATATCTATTTAAATAATTTATTGACATATTTAGGTTTCACACTTTACAATAAAAACTCTATGAATAAAGGTTTATAACTAGACCTTTATCTCCTAGTTTGCATGTTTACAATCAGTTAGACTGATTAAAACAATTACATATGTTTTACTTGTCCCTCAAGAAATGGTTTTCAAGATAAGCATAAAGCTAAATATAAAATTCAAGGTGTTTTATTTGACATGTAACTCAGATCCACATTTCTCAGAAATAAAACTGTCTCTCGGTAGATTGGTCCTCGGGTTGCTCTGTAGTCTTTTCTCCATGAAGTCTCTAAACTATCTGTCGGTTTAGTCTATAAACTGTGTTCTCAGTTTACACTATAAACTGTCTTTCGGTGATAGTGCATATCAGTGTTCATTGATTTTGGTGTTCACTAGCACTTAACATTTTTAGTGACCATTGCGCTTGTCTATTTTTGGTGTCGTCTGCACTTGACCATTTTGGTGTCCATTATGCTTGACTGAATGCTGCCACTCGGTGACTATGTTACCGAAAGTCTAAAAACTATTTCCTTTATATACTAATTACAAATATGATCCTTTAAGATTATCAATCTCCCCCTTTGGCATTAGTATAAAAACCATATATGTGCAAAACTGAAATGTTCAGTATATACACCAAATGTTTACCTTGTCAATATGACTCCCCCTATGTGCATGCCTCAGTCTAGTGTATGTACATGTTTCTTACTTTGATACATTTTCCTTTATACATATATTTCCTCTTTTACCATTTCCCCCTTTCACCTTATCATTTTCCCCTTTATCATATCATTTCCCCCTTTTTTTGAAAATAATGACAAAGGTGAAATACTTACAACCTGGTAAAAATGTGGGAATGGGAATTTTGAATGTCCTCCATTAGCTTCTCCCATTTCTCTTTGAGGTGCTCAAGGGTCATGAATTCCAAGGTGAGTCTAACGTGCATATCATATATTCTATCTATAACAGACATCTCTGGGGTGGCAATGAATGCTTTTGCCAAAGTCATATGTTGCAATAGAAGTGTGAGATTCAGGAGTAACATAGCTTGCAGCTTGGTTACCTCATCTCAAATTCTTCTTTCCACCTTTTGAATTTCAAGTCTCAACCATTTTTATTCTATAATCTTGTCATGATGCAAATTGAATGTATTTTCTTTGGTTGTGAGACTCTGTGCACTAGCCTTAAGATCTTTATCAATTTTGGCTATCTTTTCACTATGCTCGGTAGTGAAAGTCTCTAATGTGCACAACTTTTGAATTAAGTTTACTGCTTGTGATATTAGGGGTTCCATAGTAGTAACTAATTCAAAAAAGTTTACCTTTTGTTCTGCCACTTCTTGGCTAATCTTCTCGGTTAGCTTGTATTGACACTTCTGCTCAGCATGTTCCTCAATTACCTTGTCTGCATCTACATTCTAGGATGTTATGGCATCGGTGAGTGCTGCTAATTGATCAAGTATAGGTGCACTTTGATAATTTTTTGTGTCAGGTAAAATTTGTAATAGTATTTATTTGGTTGTATCCATGACTTGGGAGTTCTTGTGCTCCTTCTTGAGCTTGTCTTGTATCGCCTTTCTCTTACATAGCTCTCCATACTTTGTTAGTGACTCTAGATCCAATGTTCTAGGATCATAGTCTGGTATGTCAATTATCTCATCTAATGTGACTGGATCTTTTCTCTTCTTCTTCTTGTTCTTGGATATGGTGGTGGAAGTAGGGTTATGTAGAACTATATCTAGTTCATGCTCTTTCTCTTGCTTAGGTGATTGTGTGGGAGGTGTTGTACCTTTTGTGTGTTTCTTGGTATTAACCTGTTGGTCGGTAGTGGATGTCTCCATGTCAACCTTGTCTGTATCTGCAGCCTTTTCACCCTTGGTGTTCTTGTCAGTGGCATACATTTTTTTCTCCTCTCCACTTGCATCTTTCTTATCTTTAGTTGTATCCTTTTGCTTCCCTTGATCATCACCCATATCCATCAGTGTGTTTGCATCAGGTTTAGGTGTCTTTTCCTTTGCCTCTGTAATGATATTGATAGCTTGTATCAATAATGACATGTCACCTAGTATATTTACCTGTGCAACATCCATTGTATCCTTTTCCTTTTCTTTTTCCTTTTCCTACTAAGTGGCAACAGTTACATCTTCATCTTTCTTAGGCTCATCATCACAATCAATAAGTGTTATATCTTTGATTGTGACTTCTGCTGTGTCCCCTAATGATTGCAAAATCTGAGGTACATCATCCATGGCCTTTCTTGCCTATTTTGTCAATTAAATTGGACTGATGTCCTGATGACATGTAACTGATTGAATGTTTGATAATGTTAAGTTGAAATATAATGCAAGTCATTAAATCAGTTAATGGGCTATATTTTCATTCATGTCAACTTGATATCATCTGTACGGTCATGTACATAATACCAAAGACTTCAGAGAACCAAATTTATGCTTTCAGCAATGCATAAAAGTCAAGTATTCACTAAGTGACAAACAACACTGATGGAGTGCACACCGACAGACAAAGCAAAGAAGAATAGTCATAGTGATACTTGACAATCAGAAGCATAGTGTTGCCCGATGAAGCAAACTATAGAATGCTTGACAAGCAAAGTCAGAAGGTTTCCTGACGACCAAAGGTACAGAGTTTACTGATGAGTAAAATTCCAATGATGCCCAACGGACGGAGATCACAAAGCTAACTGGAGTCTCACTAATGGATCAGTTAGTTGTCACCGACGACTAACTGCAGTGGTGCCCGACAGAATCGAGAGTTCAGAAAATGACAAAATATCTAGCTGGCAGAGATAAATATAGACTTAACTGGTTGTCTACTTTGTTTTATTCAACCAGAGATAAGTGATTGATTTAAAACTGATTTGTACAGTTGGCAAGAAGATATCTATGAGACAAATCAAGAGTTATGCTTTAAATCTAATTGGCTGGATTGTTTATCATGTCAAGAATCAAGAATCAAGAAATAATGAATATTATTTCTATATAAGAGACAAGCTTAATTAATTTACGAATGGGATTAAGGGGAGTGAATAGAAAGAGGATGCTGAAGAGAAAATAATGAAGAACAACTTCATGCAGTGCTGATCAAACAAGTTGAAGGAAGAGCTAAGGAATTCTGCAGACACCAACGAACAATGAGCACAACATCAAAGAGAAGAAAGTATGGAGCACAAGGATTGAATTGATACATTGGTCAGAGAGGTAATGTACTTAAATAGATCTAAAAATTTGCAATTCAAGTTGCAATATGAACAGGTCATAGGGTTTCAATTTAACCATTGAAGCATCAAGTCTCTTAACTAAGCAAGACTTAATAGTCTTCTATATATTGAGGTACATCTCAAGGAGTGCCAAAAAGGTTGATTCATAAAAGTAGCAGTGGACTTGCCTGATACCTATTGATAGTCTAAGAAGGAGGCTGATTCAAGGATGGTAGCAATAGATGCCCGATACTAAGTGACAACCTCTATGTATAAAATCCTCTAACAAGGTCGCACTTAATAGTGTGTTTGTAACCTTTAATAGGGTTGGATCCTAACATGGCTCAATTTAGAAGAGTGAAAATTTGCCGTACCGGTCCTAGTGGTTTTTCCCTTAACAGGGTTTCCATGTTAAAATTCATGTGTTATGTGTATAAGATTCATTTCTTTACTGTCTTTCATCTTACATAGCTAACTCTGGATTGATCAGTATACTCTGCTTATTTACTGAGTTTTGGTAAATAGTTATACTACTTATCGGTAATTAAGAAAGAATAAAGATTGACAGAGAAAACTGACAAACAGTTAATCATTATAAGTATTTCATGGCATGCATCTTGTAGGGACATATGTGACACCTCACCCCGAACCCCATCGTAGTTTTCTAGTTTCCTGCTTACGATAGATTTAGCATATAATACTTTACTTTTGATGCATGATAGACATTATGGACTTTATGCTTTATGTCACAGATTTGATTATTTTGGATGCATGGACATATGATGCCTTATGATGCACCTTATGGACTTTATTATGTTTCTATTATGGACATTTATTTTGAGACTATTGATTTGAAAACTTATTATGATTATGTTATGGTTATTGATGAGATTTGGATTATTGGATATAGATGTTGAATTTCAACTTATTGCAATGTAAATTTTACCTTATGATAAATGCTTAAAAATGAGAATTATGTAATCTTGTGATCTTTAGTAATAACTTAGAATATTGATGATGTCCTTATATTCTAAATATTGCTTATCTCTTTATGATGTATATTATTTTCTCGGACTACTGATATTTGAATTGAGTGTGCAGGTAAGAAACCATGGTATTTTATCCGGGGAACCAAACAAAGGGAATTGTGAACTCAGTTTGAGCCAAGGTTAAGTCTAATGAAAGACAAAACCTCATTGTTTCATAATTTTATTTGTAAACGTATGTGGATGAGTGTAGTAGCATAATCTTTAAATGTATTCTTATATTCTTTATTCTTGAGAGTTGCCTAAGTGGATATGACATGGCCTAGTGATGTGTAAATTTTTGTGTGTATCATTTGACACTTGTGTTTGTACTTAAGGCCATGACATGTCAACTTGGTAATGGTTGTCCATCTACCTTAAATTAGTACATTGGTGAATCCCCATATGCATACCTTGGGTTGGGGAGATGAGAGAGTGGTCACCTCATTGAAATTTCGAAATTCCTCTTAGTATAGACTTTTAGAGGGGTTGTGGAGTGTCTAGGGGTGTTTTGGGGTCATTTTTAGGTAGCTCACTTGTTATACCAATAGTTAAGGGCCTTCTTAAATCTTGTATAGCCCCCATTTGACCTTGTGACCCTTCCAAAAATTTTATTTTCCAAGTTGGACAAAAATCAACTCTTGTGAGTCTTGACTTGGGTAGAACACCATTCCATATTAGTGTTATGACATGATTCACCTTTTTGGAAGCCCCTTTCTTAGTTCCATATTTGGTATGGTGTAAGAGTGTAGGGAAG
>MU224342.1:710763-733403 GCA_018584345.1 Thuja plicata
GGGGGGGGGGGGCAGCCGAAGCCAACCCCCAACCCCCCGCGGGTTTACATATATAAGTGGGGCAGTGTGGTGGGCGCGGCCACCACCGTTGCCACCACAGTCAGCGGAAAATGTCATCGCTGTGGTGGGCGGTGGGGGCAGCGCCACCCATGGCTCCCTCCCCCCTCCATATAGATCCACCGCCCTGCCCTCTTCGCTGCCTTCACCTTGCAGTCGCTGCCATTATTACGGCTAATATAAAAAAAATGTACAGTCGTTTCCTGTTTCCTGTGGTATAAATATATATATATATATTTTTTGATATTCCATCCATGGAATCTCCATTGTAGACCTGCAAAAGAATGAGCAAAATACCAAAGAAAAAAGAGGAAATAATAAAACTAGGGTTTGGAGGGAGAGGTAGTGAACAGAGAAAACTAAAAGATGAACTTTTAGCCTCTCCTATATTTGGCCCTAACCCTAATTTTGAATTAGGGTTAGGGATTTTAAAGAGGGGGAAATAAAGATTGGATTATATTTGAAATAAAACTTCACTTAAAGTAACTCTTTTATTATTGATTTAATCTCCTAGTTAATTTAGTTTAGTTTAAAGGGACTTAAGGGAAAGACTCATAAATGATTAATGAGACAATTAAAGTGAAGGTGGACAAGAAATAAATATATTTAATATTGGTTTAGTAGTTGTGAGAAAATTAATAATTTTATTACATGCTACCTATCAATCAACTATTTAATATTAGAAGACCTACTAGTTGATTTCCTTTCGAACTTTTATCTTAGTAAATATTTACCAGAAGGGGTTAAATGATCATAATAGATAATTTTATTAAACATCATTATTTATTTCTTAGAAGATCATCTTAATTTATAATAAAATTTGAGATAACAAGGATGAAGATTTAATTGGAAATTTATAGTTAATTTTAAAGGAGAAATCTAATTAAATTTCTTAGGTAAACTTAGGGACTCTTAATATTATTTTTATGTGGTCAATATATGTGGCCAGTATACTGACTACTATAAAAATACTATTAAAGAATCACCATAACTTAGAGGGTTTTAAATTAACACAGAATCCTTAGCTTTTAAGTAAATCCAATCTTTTGATTGACCCTGTTGACGAAGAACATGGAGTCTCTCCCTCATTCTCCACATCATCAAACTCTATTAGGTATCATCAAGACGACTTGTATATTCAGATAACCCTCAGTTGTGAATCTTTAACTTTAGAAGTGATTAGGGTTAAGGGATGTTGACACTAGTCATGATTCCTCTTCGACCCTCTTGACAATAATAACACTATGTAATTTCACTTTAGAAAAAAAAGTTGTTGCATTTTTGTGCGCGAATTTTTTGGCATGAAAACATAATAATCTAAGATTTATTGATTGGTGATTAAGTTTGGAGGATAAATTTTTGAGGCCACTGAGTCACCCCCCTGTCAATTATTACTAACATGTCCTTGGTATCATTTATGAAGAAGTGCTCTGGGCTCGGTGTGGCCTCTTTCTCTACATTGTGAGGGGTCTCGGTAAGAGCTAGTACCTTCTCATGGCTTGTATCCTCTTTAGGTGGATTGAATATTTCATTCCAAGTTTCATCACTTTCTTTATCAAGCTGTATTAATCTTCCCTCTAGTACTTTGTAAGCTCTCATATTAGCTGAAAATTTCTTTGAATTTGTCTTCATCATTTCATCAATTTCTTCAAATTTTGACTCGGGTGGCATAATTGTGATTAGGGATCTTTCCCTTATCTATTTTTCTATATGCAGTGCATAAGTCCACCTTGCCGATATTCTATCATTTAGTTCTTGTGGCATCATTTTACTAAATTGTACTGGTAAATACTTTTACGCAATCATTGACTAGACTATGGCTTCTTAAATTTTAGTCTGATCGTCGAGAGATAAGGTTAGCCATTGTCATATCTTAGGATTTGATATGCTACCTATTTTGATGATTGATGCAACAATCTCATTAGTTGTCTTAGGAATTTTGTTCTTTGTAGGTTGAAGTGTTTAGTCACTTTCATCTTGTGTAGTGTCATCCTTATCCTCTTTTCCTCTAATGTATATTCTTCTTTGCCTTGGTGCATGTTTCCCAGTTTGAGGCTTTCTTTATAAGTCCTCATTGTTTCTTTCTTAACCAATGGTGAGTTATCATCTTTTGTAGTCTGTCTCCAAGTTCTTGATGCAACAATAGTTCTTAGTTTCTTTGTTGGTGGTGCATCAGATTCAGTTGACTCAGAGTCACTCAATTGTTCACCTTCACCGATGGGTGAATATCCCTCGGTGTCATCTTTTTGTTCTGATTCTTCATTGTTTATCGACAACTTTTTTTGAAGTGTTTTCACCATCTTAGTTTTCTTTCTGTCAATTTTAAAGTGTTTTCACCACTAAGCCTATTTTGATTCTGGCCTTAGCTTCCTCATATGTTCCAAATCTTAGTAATGATTTTTCCACTACTTCATTCAGTAATGCTTCAATAGAATTTGTGGCCTGATTAATGTTGATCTCATAATCAAGTGGTGGTAACCATGTAGTCCTCGGTGCAACTGGTTTTATTAAAGTGGTGTCGGTATCCACTATGAAACACATGTCATCCTTATACTGTTCCACCAGTTTTTTAGGTATCCTCATTCTCTTATGCATTTTGTCCTTGAAGGTAGTAAAGTATGCATCCATGACTGGTGTAAAATTGTCCCCTAGTGACTTAATAAATTCACTAATTTTTATTGTTACTAGTTGGGTTGTATCCCAATTGACATTACCAATGGATGGGAATAAATTTTGGAAATAGTAAAATGTACACATGAGGAGTGATCTAAAATTACATGAATTAGATCTTGCTGACCTAATTGTCCTCATGTTCTCCTCTAGTTTCTTCAGTAGAAGCTTGGTTAAATCCAGTTGTAATCCCTTTTTCACAATATTATAGGTAGTGTCAACTGCTCCGCATGCTATGTTGTTCAGCCTGCTAGCTTGGAATACCTTGTATCATAGTACACATGCACCGAACTTCATTTCTAGATTGGTGATGGAGTTAACCTTTAAACCTTTGTTGTCCCATACTACACCTATCATCTTTTCAATTTCAGGGCGAGAAGGATGTTTTAGGGCTTTGGCCTTGTCAGTTACTGGATAACTGGTTACCGCATGTATCACATCTTTAGTGATTGGTTTCAGTTCATCCAACCACATTTTCATGTCATGTACTCAGCTGAGTACTATCCGAATCCATTCGGTCTTAAACTCTTTAGGGAACATTAGGGCATTTGTTAACCCTTTTACCTCTATGTGCTTGTGTTTATCCTTAATGTTTCCATTTGTGCAAAGCTTCTTGTAAGCTTCTTCAACTTCAAGATCTTCGATTTCTGCACATTTGCAGTGGATATATGCTCGGACATCCTCGACTAGTAAAAACCTAGGAGGTATGCTGGAGAATGCTCCTTGGTCGTCAGGTTGTGAAGAAACCTATAGTAAAAATTTATACTTGGGCTCTTCACAGGTGGAGTTCTTGAGCAGATTGACCTTCTTATCCTTCACATTCTTGATCTTGGTGACTCACATTGTAGTTGCCATATTTCTTGAAATTTGGGCTTTCTCTGTAAGTGATTTTTTTTTTTTGGTGATTCTTAGATACTCACTTGATCTTAGCTGTAGCTTTTGGGAATCTTTTGGAGTAGTCGTGAATGTGCTTGTGAATCTCTCTGCAATCTGGTCGCTCCTTGTTATCTCTTCTTCACTCTGATCTTCTCTCTTAAATGCTTGGTGAATCAATGAGCTTTCTATCATCCTTTTATAGTCGATGCCCTAAGTGGTGCAATAAATTCTTTACCTACTTCTCGGTGGTTGAGGATGGAGTCGCTTGGTCATCACACAAACTTCTTAGCTCGGTGAGTATACACTGCTCAGGGTAAGTGTCAACTTGGTTGCACTTTTCATATGTTCACTAATGGTGCTCGGTATATAGCAAAGACTTTATTTCCTTTTACATGATTACCAATGATGTTGGGTTTATATTAATAAATTGGCTTTTATATGTACACCAATGATCCTCAGTATGTATTGACTGACGGGATTGGATTCACAAATTCATAACAAGTAATACCATAGTGCATCTTTATTCATGCTAATTTGGCATATTATCAATGCATGTTGGAACTGATATAAAATATGGCTTTGTATAGTGTAGTTCCATACTTGTTTTTCTTAGGTGGGGGTGGTCATATCACCAGATCAATTAGATGAGGTGTCACCAATTGTTGTGCTCGGTCCAACATCATCTTTGCTTGAATCTTTCCTCCACATTTGATTTCTCATTCTCCTAATATCTTCAATGGTATTTCCATTATCAAAAGTGCTTGACTCTATCACTCGGTCTCTACAGTCCTTTCTTAGGTGACTGACATTATGACAGTGTAAGCATGAAATTTTGGAATTATTCTAGTTCCTAGACCTTCTTATCCATTTCCTCATGCAGTTTGTATCCATATCTACCACATGCTATGAAATTTTCCCATGAGTTGTAATCCCAAACATATGAGTTACTGACTCTTCTTGGTTGATAAGAATTTTCTTGTTATTTTGGCTTCCATGCTTGCTTTTTCTTTTTTCTGCATTCAATAGATGTATGCCCATGCATTTTTCAAGTAGAACAATATTTTTACATATATGATTCCTTCTTTGGTTGTTTTACCTTAGATCTACATTCATGTTCTTTGTGTCCATGCTTGTTATAGTCATAACATTTACCTATGAATGTAGAAGTGGTTTTAGGGACACCTTTAGCTTTTCTCCTGCAAACATTTGATGTGTGGTCTGGTTTTCCACAATAATTGCATAACTCCTTCTTTGTTCCTGGGTTTGTGTATAAATATTTGTGATCAAATTAGTTTGATGATTCTCCATGCTCGGTATACCTTAGACCAATATGAGTCTCCTTTGTCCATCTAGGAAATCATCCATTCTTTTTGTACTTTCTTCATCTTTCTTGATTATATCATTATGTTGTTGCTAAATTCTTTCTTCATGCTTCAGTCTCTCATTTTCTTCTCTTAGTTCACCAATATCTTCTAGTTTCCCATTGAGTTCTATGTTCACTTGGTTTTCCTCATGACTCATAAGAACTATTTGATTGGTGATCTCATGATGATGTTCAGTAAGTCTTTGTATTTTAGTCTCTTTCTCTCTTGTAACTTCTTAGTGATCTTTGTCCTATCATCAATAGCTAATGTTATTTCTTGTTCAGCTTGTCTAGCATTATTCATAACATCAATCATCCTTACCATCTATGTCTCTTGACCAATTTGTAGTACCTTTACTTGTTCTATCATATGTTGATTGATTTCATTCAGACTTGTAATGCTTCCTTCAGATGTGTCTGATGTATTGCTAGATGTAGATCCTGATGACTCAAAAAAATTAGGTATATCTTCTTCATGATAGTATGTTTCATTGTAGCAACATGCCATAACTTTTCTTTCATCCATTAGCTCTCTCGTCTTGATTCTTTCTTCTTTTTATTGCTCATAGAATATTTGTATTTGTAAATTCTGATTCTCAATATTCTTATCAAGCTTATACCTTTCCATTGTATGATATTTTCTCTCAAGTGATTTAAAATTTTCCAAATAAGAGATCTAGCTCTGATACAAATTGTTGAAATAATGGAATGATGTTTACTAAGAGGGGAGGGGTGAATCAATACTCTTAAAATGTTTTATCAATTAACCCTTAGTAATCTGTTCTTGCATTACCGACCATTGATGATTTTATACCTTATGCATGTAATATCAAAACATAAACTTATTTTCATGTAAACATTCATAGAAATATTCATGAAATGTAAGTACACATGACACAAGAATTGGTAATGCAGAAAAACCCTGTTAGAAGGTAAAACATTCGGTGGGGATGAAACCCACAAAGCTTCACTATCTGCAGAATGGAAGGTGTTGGTTAAGGCGACAAGTGTGATCACTTCTGATGATCTTAACCTATTAAGAGTAAGATTTTAGACTAGTTAGGTCTACTCGGTTAAGAGATTTAGCAACACTATTAAGTGTGCACTCGATTAAGAGATTTACAAAAAAGACTATTAAGTCCACCTTCTTAAAGGATTTCTTTTCTACAATTGTTAGAGAGTAGTCAAAAATAGTTGTTGACCTGATAGTATGCAATCTTTAATTGTTGAATACATATCCTTTAAGTTCACAATGTTTATGTATCACCTATAGTGATTGATTAATACCTCTATTATACTCGGTAGCCTTGAATCTTGTTCTTCATAACTGAATTTTTTCTTTTGTGTCCTTTTGCATAAACTCTTTGTCTAATCCATAGATGTCTTCTGCAGCTGCAATCATTTTGTTCTGATTGATTACTACATCTATTTATAAAATGTATTGACCTATTTAGGTTTCACGCTTTACAATAAAAACTATATGTTCAAAGATTTACAACTTGACCTTGATCTCCTAGTTTGCATGTTTACAATTAGTTAGACTGATTAAAACAATTACATATGTTTTTCTTGTCCCTCAAGAAATAGTTTTAAAGATAAGAATAAAGATATTTATAAAACTCAAGTGTTTTATCTGAAGTGTAACTCAGATCCACATTTCTCAGAAATAAAACTATCTCTGAGTAGACTGGTGCTCGGGTTGCTCTTTAGTCTTTGCTCGGTGAAGTCTCTGAACTATCTATCGGTTTACTCTGTAAACTGTGTTCTTGGTTTACACTGTAAAATGTGTGCTGGTGATAGTGCATATCGGTGTTCATTGATTTCCGTGTTCACTAACACTTAACATTTTTGATGACCATTGCACTTGTCTACTTTTGGTGTCCTCTGCACTTGACTGTTTTGGTATCCATTATGCTTGAGTGAATGTTGTCACTCGGTGATCATGTTACCGACAGTCCAAAAACTATTTCCTTTGTATACTAATGAAAAATATGATCCTTTAGGATTATCAAAGTAAACCTTGTTAAAGGTAAAACCATAGTGGGAATTAGCACCCACAAATAATGTACTGAGAGTATAGTATCCCTGTTAAAAGATTTATCCCTGTTAGGATCGTATTAATGCATCATAGTACATAGTCCCTGTTAAAGGGAAAACCCTGTTAGGGATCAAGAGAAATAGAGAGCTCACTGCCCAGGCACACTTCACCCTCAAGGAATTACAGTCAGAAACACAAGTGTATATAGAAAATATACAATCCAGTGAACTTTCTGATAGAAACTATCTTTTCTTGGTCAATTCCAATGAAGTACCATAATCACATCCTCTTCTCTATATCCAATAGACAATCAAGCTCCTAGCTTCCATAGTTCTCTATCTCTTAATTCGCCTCTTCTATTCATACACACACACATCTTTTCAAAAGAAAAGATCTCTCATATATACCCTATTACAATAACTGATTAGGTCAGCCAATTAAGTTTTTCCAATATAAAAATAATTATTTAACCCCTTGCTAAGATACACACGGTACCTATAACATGTAAACATCAATTAAAATTCATCAAATACAATCCAAGATCTGTAATCCATGCTCGCAATCCCCAATACACGCTACATCTATGAAGTCAGACCCAAATAGGTCTCCTCTAGAATACATGTCGTAGCTAATGTCACCAATAATCATACAAATTGGGACCCATAACAAACATTCCTTAACACATCTTTTGTCATCCCTTAAGCTCGTATAACCTGAATCATCATCTTTTCTTATTCTAATTCAACCATACACTATCTGTACACTTCTTTCAGTCGTCATACAATAATAATAACGAGTCTGTTCTTCCTCCAAAGAAAAATATGTTAACATAAGTGAAAAAACATGAATGGCAACAACATCAGTAGTAACCAATTCCAACAACATCCAACAATCTCCCTCTTTGGCATTGATGGCAACATATGGGAAAATCTATCAACCCAAAAGCACAATCTTCTCAATATCCCCAACACAACTCTCCCTAAACAATAGGGATTTTCTAATAGAATCTCTCCCCCTTTGACAACAATGGAAAAGGGTGCCATAACTCTTCTCTTCATTCTTTTGAAAGGTGTATCTTTCTCAAATCTTCATGTCTGTAACAACCAGGTGAAAAATCACCCAATTATGTTCTATTGTGTTCCTGCGATCACTCCCCTTGAGGAGTAGATCCATACATCAAGTCCAGAGAATGAAATAGCTCTGAAAGCAACTAGACTGATGCATTCCTGCATCAATTAATTACCATAGGGAGGGGCTCTCACCCCAATCATGCTTTCGAGATACTCAAAAGCTTCTTTTGGCAAAGGTTTTGTAAACATGTGTTCTATTTGTTCCTTTGTACTAACATACTCCAATATGATCTCCTTCTCTGCTACCATGTCTCTTAAGAAATGATGCTTCATAAAAATATGTTTATTCTTTGAATACATTACATGATTCTTTGACATATTCACTGTGCTAGTTTTATCACAATGGATAACCACTCGCTCTTCAAAAGTTATTCCAATGTCCTTTAGCATTTGTTTCATCCAAAAAATATTTGTAACATTTATAGCAGCAAAAACATACTCAGATTCAGCTGTAGACCAAGTTATACAATCCTGCTTCTTACTTAACCATGAAACCAACCTTTTTCCAAGAAAAATTCTCCTACACTTGTACTCTTTCTATCATCCATACTACATGCCCAATCAACATAAGTATAAGCATGTAAAATAAAGTCATCATATTTTTCATTCCATAATCCATACTCTATTATTCCTTTCAAGTATCTAAAAATTCTTTTTACAGTAGCAAGGTGTGTCTCTTTAGGATCATCTTGATATCTTGCCACAATTCCAACTGCATTGGAAATATCTGGTCAAGTGTGAGTTAGATATTGTAGACCTCCAATCATTGATCCATACTTTGTCTAAAAAATTCTCTGAGTTTCATCATTATTAGTAAGTTTATAACCAGTCACCATGGGTGTCCCAATAGGTTTACAATCTTCCATTCCAAATTTATTCAACATTTCCTTAAGATACTTGGTCTGAGATATAAAAATACCATTCTTGTTCTGATTAATTTCGAATCCAAGGAAAAATTCCATCTCACCAATCATTGACATTTCAAATTCATTTTCCATCTCTTTAGAGATCTTTTTAATCATTTTATCCTTACCTCCAAAAATGATATCATCAAAAAAAACTTCTATTATTAGAATTCCATCTTCACTAGTTCTTAAGTATAAATTATTGTTTGCATTACCTTTTCTGAAACCAAGACAAAGTAGATAGTTGTCTAGTCTTGCATACCATGCTCTTGGTTCTTTTTAAAGTCCAAACAAAGTTTTCTTCAACTTGCAAACCATGTCTTCATCTTCATTCAAAGGAAATCCATCAGGTTACTTTATGTATACCTCTTCCTCCAAATCTCTATTCAAAAATGCAGATTTCACATCCATCTGATATAACTTAAAGTATTTATGTGCAGCATAAGAAAGAAATAATATAAATATTTCCTACCTAGCAATAGGAGCAAATTTTTCTTCAAAGTCTATGCCTTCTTGTTACAAGTAGCCTTTACAAACCAGTCTAGCCTTATTTCTTACCACTGTTCCTTCCTCATCCATTTTGTTTCTAAAAACCCACTTAGTTCCTATAACAATCTTGTTTTTAGGCCTTGGAACCAATTCCCAAGTGTTGTTTTTATTTATTTGTTCTAACTCTTCCTACATAGCTTTAGTCCAAGATTGATCTCTACATGCCTCATCAATAGATTTTGGTTCAACTTGAGAAATCAAACAAATTTCATTTCTTAATTTTGATCTTCTCATCATTCCTCTATTTGAATCACCGATGATTTGATCTTCAAGATGGTTCTTATTAACATACCTCAGAGTCTTAGGAGTTTCAGGAAGCTCATTTGATTCATCTTGACATACTTTGATCTCATTATCAATCTCCAAAGGTTGTTCAAGATCATCAGTGACATCCTTAATCTCTACAGTTGGATCACAGTCATACATTCTCTCTTGAATCTAAAACCTTTCATCTATCCTCACATTAGTACTTTCAATCATCTTCCTCAATCTCATATTGAAACATTTATAGGCTTTTCTCTTAGTTGAATAAGTAAGGAAGATACCTTCATCACTTCTAGAATCAAACTTCCCTATCTCATCATCTCTTTTGATATAGCATTTAATTCCAAATATTCTAAAATGTTTTACACTAGGAGTGTGATTAAACCATAATTTATAAGGATTCTTAATTTTACCTTCTCTGAACTAAATTTTGGTCAAGGTGTACACAGGAGTACCAACAATTTCTCTCTAATGACCATGTGATACATTTACTTCCAACAACACAGTTCTAGCAGCATCTAATATTGTTCTATTTCTTCACTCTACTATCCAATTTTGTTGTGGTTTCCTATGAGAAGATGTTTGTTTGTATATTCCATGCTATTTGTAGTAGGTATTAAACAAATCATAAGTAAACTCACGACCTCTATCTGATCTCAAAAATTTTATCTTCAAGCCTGATTCATTCTCAACTTTTGTTTTGAATATCTTGAATTTGTCAAATGCGTCAGATTTATCTCTTAGATATGTAACCCACATCATCCTAGAAAAGTCATTAAAAAGTATAAAATACCTTTCATTGTAGTAAGATCTTGTTCTTGTAGGACCACAAAGATTTGTATGTACCAGATCCAACTTCCCTTTCGCTGAGTAAGATTTTCTTTTAAAACTGCTTCTAGTCTACTTCCCCATAACACACTCTCTACACATAGTGTTAGATGGTTTCACAATCTTAGGTAGATCTCTAACTGCATTATTCATACTTTCCTTCACAATATTATCAAAGTTAACATGACAAAATATTCTATGCCATAACCAACTATCATCAACCTTTGCAACAAAACAAGAAACCTCAGATGTATTCAATTCAAATACATTACTTCTGGATTTAGTACTAGATGCGATCAAGTCTCTTGACTTACTTCTGATAGAACATTTCCCATCAATGAATTTCAATTTATAACCCTTGTCCACTATTTTTCCAACACTCAAAAAAATTATGCTTAAGTCCATCAACAAGCAACACATTGTTAGTATTAGTTTTTCCATCCATAGAAATAGATCCAACTCCAATGATAAGCTTAGGAGTATTGTCACCAAATATTACATAACCACCATCATACTTTTCAAATTAACAATTTTTTTTTTAATATCTAGTCATATGATGTGAACAACCACTATCTATAATCCATTCAAATTTCTTTTCAACACGAGATACTAAGGCTCTTTCTTCATGTATAGGTTCATCATCCTTAATAGAAATAAATCCAATCTCATCATATTCAATAGCTTCATCATAAGAAATACCTTCACTAGCATAATAACATTCCTTATCCTTTGAGTACGTAGGTTTGTAAAAATTAGTTTTATGCTTTGGAACCCTTGTAGGACATTGAGATGAAAAATGACCTATCTTGTTGCATGAAAAGCATTTCAAAGGTAAATTTCCTTCAAATTTACCCTTGCCTCTCTTTTCTCTTCTAGAAATCAGGGCCACAATTTCATCTAGCTTTCTTTCTTCTTCCTGTATCCATTCCCATTCATTAGCATATTATCCAATTTCTTCTCTTAAGTCACTACTGCAGGTGCACGCAATTCCTGATAAGGTATTTTTGTTTCTATGCACAGTCACCTTGAATGTTGAATTGACTTTAGGTAGAGAATCTCCCAATTCTGTGGCCTCAAAGGTAGTTAGTTTCCCAATAAACATCTCTCTATTGAAATTCATTGTTAAAGGTATAATCTCTTCTATAGCTTGTACTTTAGTTCTATATACATGTGTCATGGATCTGAGAATCTTCGGAACCACTTCTTCCTCATTGTAAGTTCCTCCAGAGTTATTGATGCCAGTAACAACTTCAGTAACTCTCTATGCATATGCTCTAATGTTCTCATCATCTTTCATTTTCAATGTTTCCATCTTTGTCTTCCAGTTCTTTAACTTTACCTTCTTTGTAAACTTATCTCCTTCATACAGTGCTTCCAGTCTTGTCTAAATTTCATCTACAGAATCTAGATCTTTTATCTTTGTGAGTTTGCCTTTAGAAAGTGCGTTGATCAATGCTTCTCTTGCAACCATGTTACATGAGAATAACTTATTTTCATCTTTAGTTTCTTTATCCAATTCATCCTCATCTTTCATCTGTTCCTTCTTCTTAGTAATATTCTAGTAGTCGATTCCCAAACATAACAAATGTGTTCTCATCTTGTTCTTCCAATTGTCAAAGTTTTCACAATCAAATTTATGATTATTCTTCATATAGTAATCCATCTTAAGGATCACCTTAAGTTATTAATCTTTCTCTCTAAGGACTAGTAGCTCTAATACCAATTATTAGGAATAACAATCTGCCAACACAAATGAAAGGGGGGTGAATTAGTTGTGAGACAAATTATTAAACACTAAACTTTATAAACCAAAACTTTAATCCAAATGATAAAAAAGTAAATGCCAACATAATAACACAATCCTTTATTGTTGAAGAAACCCTGTTAAAGGTAAAACCCCAGTGGGAATTAGAAGAACCCACAAATAATGTATTGAGAGTATAGTATCTTTGTTAAAATATTTAGGCCTATTAGGAGCTTATTAATGCATTACAGTACATAGTCCCTATTAAAAGAAAAACCCTTTTAGGATTCAAGAAAAATAGTGGGCTCACTACCTAGGTACACTGCCTAAAGAAGGTTAAAACCACCCTCAAGGACTTACAATAAAAAATACAAGTGTATATATAAAATATACAATCTAGTGAACTGTCTGAAAACAACTACCTTTGCTTGGTCAATTCCAATGAAGTACCATAATCACATCCTCTACTCTACATCCAACAGAAAATCAAGCTTGCAACTTCCATAGTTCTATGTCTCTTAATTCATCTCTTCTATTCATACACACAGACATATTTTCAAAAGAAAAGATCTCTCATATATGACCTATTACAATAAATGATTAGGTTGGCCAATTAAGCTTTCCTAATATACAAATAATTATTTAACCCCTTGCTAGGATACATACGGTACCTATAACAAGTAAACATCAATTACAATTCATAAAATATAATCCAAGATCCGTAATCCATTCTCGCAATCCCCAATACACACTACATCTATGAAGTCGGCCCCAAATAGGTCTCCTCTAGAATACATGCCACAAATGATGTCACCAATAATCATACGACTTGGGACCCATAAAAAAATTCCTTAACATGTCTTCTATCATCCCTTAAGCTCGTATAACCTGAATCATCATCTTTTCTTGTTTTGATTCAATCGTACAGTATCTGCACACTTTTTTAGTCATTATACAACAATAATAATTAGTTTGTTCTTCCTCCAAAGAAATATATGTTGACATCAGTTGAAAAACATTAATGTCAAAAACATCAGTAGTAACCAATTCCAACAACATATAACAATCTAAGTCTTGGCTGACTTGACTTGGATCGCCTTTTATTTTGATCATAATATTTGTATCATTCTTGTGTATAGGTCGTAGCTGACCTTGTTGATGAATTATTCATTGTAATATGTATATAATGGGAAATTATTCAATGATTGTGATGTGTATGTGGTTTTGGTGTATATATGAACATATTTGTATTATGTAATTATGGAAGAGATTTTACTTCATTGGAACTGTATTGGCATTGTAGATGCTATAAGTCAGTTCAGTTATTGGAGAGTTTATCCACCCTTGTGAATTGTTATATGAATGGATTAGTGAACCCGAATGAGGGCCAAATCATTGTATTGTGAGAAGTGTGCTCTAGGCAGTGGGCCTATGAATGCATGTGCATTCCCTTTTGTATTCATTTTCTCTTAACCATGTAGTAATTCTAATAGAGTACAATTGTCTAGTGGGTTTGACTCCCACTGGGGTTTTCCCTTAATCGGGTTTCCTCATAAACCAATCTTGTTGTTCTATGTTATGTATTATGGATCTTTCATTATTATTTATCTTTCATATCTGTAAATGGTTTAAGTGAGATGAAATTCATAAGTATGTACAACAAATTCACCCCCTCTCCCTCTCAGTTGTGCTTGCCTCCTTTTGGGCCTAAAAACATGTAGAAATTATTGTTACTTTTTTCAACCATTTCAAAAAATCTATTCAATACATATCCTTAATCATTGCATCGCCTCTCTCAAGTGTTTTTTCAAATAGTCAAGTACCCTGCCTATGCTTAAATTTTTTTGCATACATTACTACCAAATTATTGGAGCTACAACATCTGACACAATTTTATATCTTTTTTGATTTGATAGATGTCCATACCTTGAAGTAAATCTCTTACCTTAACACAAGATAGCCATTGAGGAAAAATATCTCATTTTTTTTATGAAAACCAATTGGAAATGGGCCACAAAATCATCATTTCAGTAGAGATATGCCAAACCAAACAAAACCAAAAATAAACTAAAATTAGGAAAACACAATGAAAATGTTTTTAGATGATGTAGGATTTCCAATTGAACCAAGATGATTTGGCATCACACTCTCTCTTAAATGGTGGTTAAGGTACAAATTGGTAAGGAACCTTCCCTCTCACCCCATTTTTGAAAGATTCCTTATAGACAGGAGGTAGAAACTTGGTGATGAAATGAATAAGAATGAGGCTCATTATTTATATAACTACCATTCTTCAATTAGAATAATCATAAGGTATATGCAATTGGATAGGGACCAATAAATCTTACCTTTCTATCACCATTAATTTGGTGCTCAATACCATATTAGAAGGGGGTTGAGGAATACAATACAAAGGAATATAATTCTTTGTGGTATAGAATTGGAAGGGAAAAAGGTTTCTATGGAAACCCACTAAGTTGGTATTTTAGAATGAAATCATACTCAAACTTCGGTGAGCTCACATTGATGAAGAATTAGTTACACTTTTTTTCTTGTGGACAAGTAGGAAGATAGGATAGTTGTAATGTTGATTCCATATTTTGACCCATTTTGTGGTCTTTTTTCATACTTTTAGAAGAATTTTATTTTTAAATTTCTTGCAAAATTTTATCCTAAACCTAATACTTTCCATCACTAAGGTTAATTATGACTACTCTAAGATGTTTTCTTAATGAATAATGATATGATACATAAATTCTTAAATTATGTGTGAATTATGATGAATTTGTGTAATTAGTCTTACATGAAATGGTCTTGCATGCTTGTGATATGCAACATTCAAATTAGACTTACAAAATAAATTCTTGCAGCCAAACCTATGTAATTTCTTGTAGAAATGGGACAAAATACAATCTAAACAAGTCAATGTTGGTTTGTTTATAATCCAGAACCATTAGAATTATTCCTACTATCTAAAGACCTCTTTAATAGATGACCATTTATCTTAAATATTTTTATTTAATAAACTATTATGTCATTGGAATGAGTATTTATGTCTTGAAAGTAGTTATGTGTATAATCCTATCAGGACTCTAATTATTTATGTTTTCTTGAGTTATTAAAATGAGCCTCTTCCTTGATAAAAGGAATGAGTTAAATGTAACTTATAGTTAAATAGGGGTTTCTCACTGTTGGATATTTGAATGATGGAGCTTCTAGGTTAGCATGAATCACAAGTAGATATAGAGAGCTCTACACCAAGTCTAGAACTATTTTCCACTCCACGATAGCTCAAAACTAAAGAATAAAAATCCCTTTGGAAGAAAAGATAATTTATTAGTTACACTCTCAATTTTTGAAACCCACAACATAATAAAATTATTGAATAGTTGACCTATAATTTTTATTGAAAAGATAAAGAAGAAATCTCCCCCAAATATGTTTCTAAGGGTTCTTTGGGTTCTTAGATTAAAAAAATTAATTTCATTTTAATTGAAACACCTACTTCTCTTAAGAAGATTAATCTTGTAATTCACTGATGAGAAATCATTCCTAAAATTAAATTTGGGATGTATATTTGAGCTCTAAAAACTTATAATTTTCTCATTCTATCACCACTATTACACACATTAATTAACCATGCTCCCCTTCCAACTAGATTCATACCCTAATCTTTTTCAACTAAAACCGAATGAATAAAACTAAGGAATATTATGACCCTTACCAAAATAATGGGTACCAATCCTAGAGCATTATATTGTAGCCTATATAAGATATATTATGATATTAAGAATCGGTGAAAATGATCGTAATAATTTTTTAAATAAAATTAAAAAAAAAATTTATTTTTAATTTTAGCCTTAAAGTAATTACATTGGTATTATTCTTTATGGTAGTTATTTTAAATATGATTATTATCCTAAATTCCCTATCTATTTAATTAAAAAATAATATTTTAATCAAGATTAAAGTTGATAGGATAAAATTAGATACCTCATCGCACCCTTAGTTCATGATTGTTATTGTAACACTAAGTAGGTTTACAAATAAAAATTGAAGGTTCATGTTACTCTTTTTCAATAGCCCATGTAAATAATGGTTGAAAAAAAATATTATAATAAACTACTTGTAGTTTTATTCCATATATAAAATGGTGAATCCCTTTTTATGCTAGTTGCTTGGGTATTCTATCATCCTATTAGAAAGAAATCAATCTTTATTCTAAATGGTTTATTAGAGACCTATTAGGGAATTATGCCTAAAAATTTCTTTTTAGGAATTTGGGAGACCCCAACCCTCATGTGACTAATATAAACCTAATTTGATGGATATATTTATTTTATATAATATTAGATAGGTTGATGGTTAAGTTTTTTTGGGGGGGGGAGTGTGGGTAAAAGGCCAGCACCTGAAATATTATTAATGAAAAAATATTGATAACATTAATTTGCCATTAGTATGCAATCAACACTTTCAGTAAGCATACACCGAAAGAAAAGATTGAGTAAACCAAAGATCAGATACTAAAAGATAACCGAAGATGACAAAGTACAAAGAGAACCGATGACACAAGTTAGTGTGTAAACCAAAATTGAAAGGACAGAAAGATAAAGTGGAACCTGATAGAAGAACCTGATATGCAAGTTAGAGTGCAGACCGACAAGATAGTTACAGTGCAACTGACAGAACAAAACTGAAGGACACTCAAGCATGACTGACATACAACCAAAATTTAGTTGCAACTTGCAAAAAGTGGATCTAACTTCCACCTCAGATAAAGAAAGTGTATTCTATTTATAGGATATCTATTTGTTTTAAATCCACTTCTTTAGGGACAAGATACATGAATGTAAGTGCTTTAATCAGTCTAACTAATTTAAAACACATAGACTAGGAGATCTAGGTACAAGTTGTAAACTTGATCTTAGAGTTAACATTATTTTTATCAAAACTTGATGAAGTCAATCCATCTATAAATAGATGATAGAATCATTCATTATTATGGATGAATAGATGATGTGAAGAGAAAGGAGAACATGAATGAATCAGATGAGCACATCTATGGATCAGATTGAGATTTTCAAGAATACGAACAACAAAAGGTGAATTTGGTTAGCAAGAACCAAGAACAGAGCATACCAAGAATCAGAGGTATTATTCAATCACAATTAGGTGATAATATTTCTATGTAAACTAAATTGGATCTATATCAGCAATAGGAGATTGCATTTACCAGGTCAATTTGTAATTTTCTATCATTGTAACAAGTAGAGAAAAGTGTAATAATCCTTTCAAGGAAGGTGGATTTAACCATCCAACAACAAATCTCTTAACCGAGTGCACACTCAACAATGTTGCTAAAGCTCTTAACAGATTAGACTTTAACAGATCTCCACTAATACCCCTAACAGGGTAGATCATCAGAAGTGATCAACTTGTAAACCTTAACCGGCCCCTTCCAATCTGTAGATAGTGAAGATTTTGTGGGTGCCATCCCCACCGCAGTTTTTACTTCCTCACAAGAGTTTTTTGCGATATCATATCTTGTGTTATGTGTCAATTTACTTTCATGAATGTTTCTATGAATTTTCACATGTATGTTAATGTTATAATTTGATATAACTCACATCAAGATAGTATAAATCAGATTGAATGGATATATAATTGATTAAAAAGGTTAATTGATAAAAGGGATACAAAAGTTTTAGAGGTACTAATTCACCCCTCCCCTCTCAGTACATACTTTCCATTAATCCCAACAATTGGTAACAGAGCCAAGTCTCTTCTTGGAAAGCTTAAAGGCTTAAGAGAAAAGATCATACAATGGAGAAGTACATACTTGATAAAAATGTTGAGAATAAAAAGCTTGAAATTCAAATATTCTTTGAACAATATAAAGAAGCTAGAATAAGTATGAGACAACTGCTAGATGAAAGAAAGAATAAGGCATCTCACTGTAATGAGACAGATTATCATGAGGAAGAGATACCATATTTCTTTGAGTCTTCATGATCAAGTACAAGCAAAGCATCAGATACATCAGAAGAAAGAATCACAAGCCTAACTGAAATCAATCTACATCTGGATGGAAAAGTTAAATCTCTGCAAATTGGTCAAGAGACACAGATGGTAAGGATGATTGATGTCATAAACAATGCTAGACAAGATGAGAAAGAAAGAACACTAGCTATTGATGATAGAATAAAGATCACCGAAAAGTTACAAGAAAAAGAGTCTGAAATACAAAGACTTACAGAGCACCACCATGAGATTAAAAATAAGATTATTCTTATGAGTCAAGAGGAAAACATATTAAATGTTGAACTCATTGAAAGAATAAAATCTATTGGTGAACTGAGAGATGAGAATGAAAAGTTGAAACATGAAATAATAATTTAGCAACAACATAATGAAATTATCAAAAAGGCTAAAGAAAGAAATAAAAGAATGGTTGATTTTCTTGAAGGACAACAAAGAGTCAACAAAAATACCAGTCTAGGTTTTACCGAGAATGGAGAATCATCAAATCAAGATGATCCAAAGAATGTCTACAAAAATTCAAGACCAAGAAAGCTTACATGCAATAACTATGAAAAGTAAGGCCATAGTACATCAAATGTATGCAGAGGCAAAATGAAAGGTATTCTTAAATCTACATCTTCAATCATAGGATTCTGTTATAAATGTAATAAAAAGGGACATAAAGCATATGAATGTAAGTCTTAGATGACACAACCAAAGAAGGAAACCTACATGGAAAAATATTTTCCTACATGCAAAATAAATGGGCACATAGCTCTTGAATGCTGGAAAAAGAAAAGGCAAGCATGGAAGCCTAAAGGTCAAGAAACTCCCTATCAATTGAAGGGAGTTGGTAATCAATATGTATGGGAATACAATACTTGGAAAAATTGTACAACATGTGGAAGATATGGTCACATTGCTGAAAACTACATGAGATAGTGGACTAGAAAGTATAGAGGTTGGACTAACCCTAGAAGGCATGCTTACATTGATGAAATTAGTTTTTCCATTAGTATACTTAGTGAAAAACAATGACAGAGATCACCAAAAAACTATAGAGATCACCTACAAAATACAAGTATTACCAGAAAATAGTGAGCATACCCGACAGAACACAAAGGTCATGAAAAATGCTAAGTATGGAATTGACAAGCATCACCAGAAACTACAAGCATCACCGGTGACACAGTTTTGAGAAAAAAATTGACGGAACATAAAAGGCATACCCGATGACCAGTTCAAGAAAGGAACACCGATGACCAAGAAAGTTGATAGTCAGTTAGAGAACCCACCAATAGTGGATCTGAGCTTTACACGTAAGATAAAGCAATGTAATTCTATTTATAGAGTTTTAATTTGTTTTAAATGATAACTTAAGGGTCAAGCAAGCTTTATGTAAATGTTTTAAAACATCCTAATAGATCTAAAACATATCTAACTACAAATCAAGGTCAAGTTGTAAACCTTGGATCTAGAGTTAACTTGCGAAGTGTGAATCAAGAATTAAGCCAAAAACTAGTATAAATAGATGTTCAAATCAATTGTGAATAATGAATTCATTATTTTTGATAGCCATGAAGAGCATCTAAGGAGCAGAAGGCAAAATTCATGCAAAATTCAGACACAGATCACATCAGTTGTCAAGAACACACAGAGACTACCGACGAGCATATAAAGGTATTATTCAATCATGGAAGGATGATTACTTATATGTATGAATCTTTATTGGATCTATTATCAGCAATTAGAAATTGCATACATCATCAGATCAAAGACTTATGTAGTTACATTCTAACAAGTGCATCACATCTAAAATCCTTTTGTAAAAGATGGACTTAACGGTTCTTTACAAATCTCTTAATAGAGTGCACACTTAACAGTGTTGCTAAAGCTTAAAATGAAGTAGATCTTAACAGGTCTCCACTATAATACTCCTAACAGGGTAGGTCATCAGAAGTGACCAATTGTAAGCCTTAACCAACCCCTTCTTATCTGCAGATAGTGAATTCTTGTGGGTAACAATCCCCATCGCAGTTTTTACTCCCTAACAGGAGTTTTCTGCGATATCATATCTTGTGTTATGTGTTATCTATTTTCATGAATGTTTTTGTTATGGTTACATACTAAAAGAACTTATGATATGATTGCATATAGATAAAGAAAGATGTACAGTTAGATAAGATAATTTACAAACTGATGATTAAGGGTCAATGGGCTAACCAAGAAAATTTTTAGAGGTACTAATTCACCCCTCCCCTCTCAGTACATCATTCCAATAATTGGTATTAGAGCTAAGCCTTTCTCTTGAAAAGCTTAAAGACTTGAGAGAAAAGATCAGAGCAATGGACAAGTTCAGACTGTACATGACTATTGAGAATGAGCAGTTATAGATGCAAATAAACTATGAGAAGTACAAGGAGGAGAAAATAAAACTAAAAAAATTTCTTGATGAAAGAAAGATTATGTCAACCAGACTGAATGAGAAAGACTACAAAGAATTGGATATAATAGATTACTCTGAAACAGAGGAATCGTCAATAAGAAAAGATTCAGATGCATCAGTTGAAGAAATTACAAGTATACAAGAGATCAATCTACATCTGACAAATCAAATCAAGATGTTGCAAATTGGTCAAGAGACTCAAATGGTGAAAATGATTGATGTCATGAATGATGCAAGAAAAGCTGAAAATGAAAGAACACTAGCCATTGATGATAGGAGAAAAATTACAGAGAAGCTACAAGAGAAAGAATAAGAGATTCAAAGACTCACTGAGCATCACCATGAGGTTACCAACCAGATTATTCTTATGAGTTAAGAAGCAAACAGATTAAATATAGAACTCATTGAAAGAATACAGATCATAGGTGAGCTAAGAGAATAGAACAAAAAATTGAAGCATGAAATCAAAGTCCAAAATCAACAATACGAATTGATCAAAGAGGCTGAAGATAGAAACAAAAGGATGGATGATTTTCTTGATGGAAAAAGAAGAGCCAACAACTACACACGATTAGGGTACAACAAGAATGGTGAATCTTCTAATCAACTAGATCAGAGGAATGCTTTCACAACCCCAAGATTTAAGAAGTTGTCATGCAATCACTGTGGAAAACTAGGCCACACCTCAAACATCTGTAGAAGCAAAATGAAAGGTATTTCTCAAGCACAATCTACTTTTACTGGTAATTATTATAAATGTCAAAATAAAGAACACAAGGTACATGAGTGCAGATCCAAAGTGACAATTCCAAAGAGAAAAACCTATATAAACAAGTACTATCCTACGTGCAAGATGAATGGGCATACACATAAGGAATGCTGGAAAAAGAACAACAAGGCATGGACACCAAAGGAAACTGATAAGAGCTACAAACCAACAAGAGTAGGTAACTCATATGTTTGGGACTATAACAAATGGGTAAATTGCACAGCATGTGGAAGGTATGGACATATTGCTGCCAACTGCATGAGAAAGTGGACCAAAAGGTCAGGAGGTTGGACCAATCTAGGTATGGAATGTTTACACTATCATAAGGTTGGACTTGTAATAAAAGATTGCAAAGACCGACTGATAGACACAAGTACACATCCCAATGGAAATACCATTGATGACATCAAGAGAATGAGAAACAAGATGTGGGTAAAAGCCACTAACACTAAAGGTGCTGGAACAAGCAATGCAAATGGTGACACCTCATCCAATGGATCTGGTGACATCACTACATCCAACTAGATTGAACAAGTAAGTATGGAACTGCATTATGACAAGTTACATTATACATCAGTTCCATCATATATAGTTCATATTGTAATATTAGCATAAATAAAGATGCAATATATTGTTGTTTGCTAAAACTATTGAAAAGAAACCATCAGTTATTGGGCACAATTTGCATTGGTGAACACACATAGAAAATTTAGCACTACTTACCAGAATGTATTGGTCATTACACAAGCTAAGTATAAACCGAGGGATATCGGTGAACGTTGAATCAACAAAAGTTGTCTTTGCAACCTCACTGACAATCATCGGTAAAGTATCCAAAACCACTAGCAACCCTGTGTTGGAATAATGATACATTTGGCATCAGTGAATGCACTTAGTGAAAACACTTATTCGGTTTTGAATGCTTACCGAGCTCATCACTCATCCCACAGCCTATACCGAGCATTCAGTAAAGCTCACCG
>MU224342.1:744750-765892 GCA_018584345.1 Thuja plicata
CTTGTGGGTAACAATCCCCACCGCAGTTTTTACTTCCTAACAGGAGTTTTCTGTGATATCATATCTTGTGTTATGTGTTATCTATTTTCATGAATGTTTCTGTTATGGTTACATACTAAAATAACTTCTGATATGATTGCATATACATAAAAAAAGATGAATAGTTAGATAAGCTAATTTACAAACTGATGATTAAGGGTCAATGGGCTAACCAAGAAAAGTTTTAGAGGTACTGATTCACCCCTCCCCTCTTAGTACATCATTCCAATTTAATTCCAACAATTTGTATTAGAGCTAAGTCTCTCTCTTGAAAAGCTTAAAGACTTGAGAGAAAAGATCAGAGCAATGGACAAGTTCAGACTGGACATGAATTTTGAGAATGAGTAGTTACAGATGTAAATAAACTATGAGCAGTACAAGAAGGAGAAAATAAAACTAAGAAAATTTCTTGATGAAAGAAAGATTATGGCAACCAAACTGAATGAGAAAGACTACAAATAATTGGATATAATAGATTACTTTGAAACAACAGAATCATTAATAAGCAAAGTTTCAGATGCATCAGTTGAAGAAATTACAAGTATACAAGAGATCAATCTACATCTGACAGATCAAATCAAGATGCTGCAAATTAGTCAAGAGACTGAAATGGTGAAAATGATTGATGTCATGAATGATGCAAGAAAAGCTTAAAATGAAAGAACACTAGCCATTGATGATAGGAAGAAAATTACAGAGAAGCTACAAGAGAAAGAATCAGAGATTCAAAGACTCACTGAGCATCACCATGAGGTTACCAACTAGATTTCTTATGAGTTAAGAAGAAAAAATATTAAATACAAAATTCATTGAAAGAATACAGATCATAGGTGAGCTAAGAGAAGAGAATGAAAAATTGAAGCATGAAATCAAAGTCCAGAATCAATACAATGAATTGATCAAAATGGCTGAAGATAGCAACAAAAGGATGGATGATTTTCTTGATGGACAAAGAAGAGTCAACAACTACACAGGATTAGGGTACAATGAGAATGGTGAATCTTCTAATCAACCAGATCAGAGGAATGCTTTCACAACCCCAAGATCCAAGAAGTTTTCATGCAATCACTGTGGAAAACCAAGCCACACCTCAAACATCTGTAGAAGCAAAATGAAAGGTATTTCTCAAGCACAATCTACTTTTACTAGTAATTATTATAAATGTCAAAAGAAAGGACACAAGGCACATGAGTGCAGATCCCAAGTGACAAATCTAGAGAGAAAAACCTATATGGACAAGTATTGTCCTACATGCAAGATGAATGGGCATAGACATAAGGAATGCTAGAAAAAGAACAAGAAGGCATGGACACCAAAGGAAACTGATAAAAGCTACAAACCAACAAGAGTAGGTAACTCATATGTTTGGGACTATAACACATGGGTAAATTGCATAGCATGTTGAAGGTATGGTCATATTTCTGCCAACTGCATGAGAAAGTGGACCAGAATATCAAGAGGTTGGACCAATCCAGGTATGGCATGTTTACACTATCATAAGGTTGGACATGTAATAAAAGATTGAAAAGACCGACTGACAGATACAAGTACACATCCCAATGGAAATACCATTGATGACATCAAGAGAATGAGAAACAAGATGTGGGTAAAAGCCACTAACACTGAAGGTGCTAGAACAAGCAATGCAAATGGTGACACCTCATCCAATGGATCCAGTGACATCACTACATCCAACTAGATTGAACAAGTAAGTATGGAACTACATTATGACAAGTTACATTATACATCGATTCCATCATATATAGTTCATATTGTAATATTAGCATGAATAAAGATTCAATATATTGTTGTTTGCTAAAACTATTGAAAAGCAACCATCGGTTATTGGGCACAATTTTCTTCAGTGAACACACACAGAAAATTTAGCACTACTTACTGGAATTTATCGGTCATTACACAAGCTAAGTGTAAACTGACAGAAATCGGTGAATGTTGAATCAACAAAAGTTGTCTTCGCAACCTCACCGACAATCATCGGTGAAGTATCCAAAACTACTAGCAACCTCGACGCTTTACACAGACACCAAAGATGTTATGAATGTCTTTACCGACGAACTTAGTCTTCATAAACTGACGAGTTGGTAAGCATTAGTGACAACTTAGGGTACAAAGAAGTTATAAAAGTTTGACGAGTAAACTCATTTTCACACCCGTGATTTTCAAAAAGAGAAGAGTAGACCAGAGCGATTTGAGAGAAATTTGGAGAGTGACCCAGAAAGAATCAATTTGACTCAAAAGAATTCACATTCATAGGCAAGAATAGAGAATTCGTAAGTAATCATACTCACTGACCGCACTGTCTTTATTTATGAAAAGCCCTAAATTTATGCAACGTGATGGCAACGACTTCTAGAGTTGATAAAATTAAGGAAGATAAGAATAAACCCTTCAAAATTGTCAGCAGAGGAACATGTGCTAAGCCTAAATACAAGCTACACCTTGAAATAGCTTCACAACCTGATGATTCCAGAGCATTCTCTGGAATCCCACCTAGGGTTTTACTGGTAGAGGACATAAGGTCCTATATTCACTGTAAGATCACGAAAATAGGATATCTAGACCTAGATGATTCTTATAGGGAATTATGTGATGATGCTGGAAAGCTCAAAGAAGAGCACAAACACTTGGAAGTAAAGGGACTTACAAATGCACTGCATTTTCCCAAGGTCTTTAAAACAGAATGGATAAAGATTGTTCTTAGCAGAGTTCACAACAAGAATCTATGGCTAAACAAACCAAAGGAAATAACAAAGCATGGTATTCACACGGTTATTGGTTATCCTACAACCAATAAACCATAGGCTCACAAGCACCCATCTTTGGCAGAAGTGGAAAAACTGATTGGTGCAAAATCAGATAAAAGAGCACTAAAAGTGAACACCATTACCAACGAAGAGCTGAAGTTTGGAGAATGTGTTGTTGGATACAAGATATTCCAAGCAAGCCAAATGAACAACATATCTAGTACTGATATGAGCACAGCATACAAGATTATCAAACAGGGGAAGAAGATGGATCTTGTAGAGATCTTGTTACATCAATTTGAGGAGAACATGTGCACAATAAGGTCTTCAAGGACAAACACATGTAAGTTTGATTCCCTCATAATGTGCATATTCTTTTACTTTGAAGAATACTTTCCTTCCATTGGAAAAGTTACATGGGACACAAGCAGACCCATTACCATTCAGATAGGTGAATTCATAGAATCACTAGGAATAGATTTTGATAATGTTATGCATGAGTATTTCAAAACCATAAAGGAAATTCTACAAGAAAGAACCAGAATTCCTGAGAATCTAATAGAGGAACACCATGAAGAAATATGTTTCATGGTAGATACTGATTTCACATACATACAAGCAGTGGTTCCAAGGAAATCATGACTTTCAAAATTGGATTATGAAATCAAAATAGGATTAGCCAATGAGTGCATTAAGGCAATATTAAATGAACCAATAGACAAAAAAAACTAAGATTTGGTACCTATGAAGAGGCCAAACAAAAGATTAAAACAAATCTTGTTGTCAAGAAGGCTGTAAAACAGTCAAAAAGAATGGTGAGGAATCTGAAAAAGAATCTAAAAATATCTTTTGAATGTTGAAGAACAAGATAAGAGTGAAAGAGTCAAGACAAATGAAGGTATAAAACTTAAATAAGATTCATCTGTTGATACACCCAAGGCACATGAGGAGACGTCTTCACCAAACCGGCTGGTGGACTCAAAATAGATACAAAAGGAAGCCTCATCTTCTCGACTCTCACCCACCAAATCAACCAAATATCATGCTTTACAGATGGTGGTACATCACTCAGCCACCCAGCCAAAGAAGAAGAAAAAGAAAGTAGTAAAGAAAGAATTCTTGGCTGTCACACTGGATGAAATCATAGAAGTTCCAAACTGGGATATTACCACTTTGGATAGTCACAAACTTCAAGAGTTTGGAGTGCTTTGTTAGAGAAAAGTCATTCAAAAGAAAATGATACAAGAACATAGAGAAACAATGGCACTCGACAAGGCAAGAGACATTCTCCAACAAATTGTTCCTAAAGTAAAACTTGAAGAAAATGCTACAGTTAAGGAACAAATTGTTGTTCTTACCGACGCCATCATAGAGCAAAGTATAGATGCAAAGCAAGCTATGGAAGAACAAGCAGAGAAGAAATATGAATACAATTTAATTGATAAAATCAGCCAAGAAGTGGCATTGAACAAGTTAAAGCTCTCTGAACTTACTGATGAATTAGAGCCAATGATTGCTGAAGCAATCACCTTAGTTCAAAAGATGTGCACACTTGAGAAATTTACAAAGGAAAATAGTGAGAAACTAGCAGAGATAGATCATAATGTCAATACCAGTGCACAAAGCCTAACCTTACATGCTGAAAGTATAAAGGCACATCATGACAAGGTCGCAGAGGCAAACAAGCTAAGACAAGAAATATGGGATGTTGAAACACAACTCAGAGGTGAGATTACCAAACTACAGGCACATATTCTGCCTAATCTTACAATTTTACAGTAGCATATTTATGATGCAAGGAATCTTATTGAAACCCCCGAGATGTCTGTAGTAGACAACATCTATGATATGCATGTAAGAATATCACTGGAGCACATGGCTCTAGAAATGCTGAAGGAGAAATGGGAAAAGCTGATGGAGGAGATAAAGTCCTCACATTCCCACATTTTTGACAAGTTCTAAGTACCTTTGCCTTTAGAATCAAAAAAGGAGGAAAGGAAATGTATATTGTATGTGGAGAAGGAACATATATATATATATAATATAGATATGTATAATATATATAAAAAAAGGAGGAAAACAAAAATTACATAAGGATATGTATATATACTTACACTTACCCGCATATACAAAGGGGGAGTCATTCAAATGACTAAGGAGCATACACAGGTGTACATACTAATACACTCAGTATGTTGCACAGTCATGTTTTTGATACTAATGTCAAAGGGGGAGATTGATGACATTAATTTTTCCATTAGTATACTTAGTGAAAAACATTGACAGAGATCACCGGCAAACTACAAGTATTACCAGGCGAACAATGAGCATACCCAACATAACACAAAGGTCAGGAAAAATGCTAATTATGGAATTGAAAAGCATCACCAGCGACATGGTTTTTATAATAAAACTGAAAAAATAGAAAAGGCATACCCGATGACCAGTTCAAGAAAGAAACACGAACGACCAAGAAAACTGACTGTCAGAACCGACAGTTAGTTGGAGAACCCGCAAATAGTGGATCTGAGCTTTACATGTCAGATAAAGAAATGCTATTCTATTTATAGATTTTTAATTTGTTTCAAATGATAACTTAAGGGTCAAGCAAGGTTTATCTAAATGTTTTAAAGCATCCTAACAGATCTAAAACATATCTAACTACAGATCAAGGTCAAGTTGTAAACCTTGGATCTAGAGTTAACTTGTGAAGTGTGAATCAATAATTAAGCCAAAAACTAGTATAAATAGATGTTCAAATCAATTTTGAATAATGAATTCATTATTATTGATAGCCACGAAGAGAATCTAAGGAGCGGAAGGAAGAATTCATGCAAAATTCAGAAACAGATCACATCAGTTGTCAAGAACACACAAAGGCTTCCGACGAGTAGATAAAGGTATTATTCAATCATGGAAGGATGATTACTTATATGTATGAAGCTTTATTGGATCTGTTATCAGAAATTAGAGATTGCATACATCATCAGATCAAATACTTATGTTGTTGCATTCTAACAAGTGCATCACATCTAAAATCCTTTTGTAGAAGGTGGACTTAACAGTTCTTTACAAATCTCTTAACAGAGTGCACACTTAAAGTGTTGCTAAAGCTTCAAATGAAGTAGATCTTAACAAGTCTCCACTGTAATACTCCTAACAAGGTAGGTCATCAGAAGTGACCAATTGTAAGCCTTAACAACCCCTTCTTATCTGTAGATAGTGAAGTCTTGTGGGTAACAATCCCCACCATAGTTTTTACTTCCTAACAGGAGTTTTCTGCGATATCATATCTTGTGTTATGTGTTATCTATTTTCATGAATGTTTCTATTATGGTTACATACTAAAAAAACTTATGATATGATTGCATATAGATAAAGAAAGATGAACAGTTAGATAAGATAATTTACAAACTGATGATTAAGGGTCAATGGGCTAACCAAGAAAAGTTTTAGAGGTACTGATTCACCCCTCCCCTCTCAATACATCATTCCAATATAATTCCAACAATTGGCATTAGAGCTAGTTCTCTCTCTTGAAAAGTTTAAAGACTTGAGAGAAAAGATCAGAGCAATGGACAAGTTCAGACTGGACATGACTATTGAGAATGAGCAATTATAGATGCAAATAAACTATAAGCAGTACAAGGAGGAGAACATAAAACTGAGAAAATTTCTTGATGAAAGAAAGATTATGGAAACCAGACTGATGAGAAAGACTACAGAGAATTGGATATAATAGATTACTTTGAAACAGTGGAATCATCAATAAGCAAAGCTTCAGATGCATCAGTTGAATAAATTACAAGTATACAAGAGATCAATCTACATCTGACAGATCAAATCAAGATGCTACAAATTGGTCAAGAGACTCAAATGGTGAACATGATTGATGTCATGAATGATGCAAGAAAAGCTGAAAATAAAAGAACACTAGCCATTGATGATAGGAGGAAAATTACAGAGAAGCTACAAGAGAAAGAATCAGAGATTCAAAGACTCACTGAGCATCACCATGAGGTTACCAACCAGATTATTCTTATGAGTCAAGAAGAAAATAGATTAAATACAGAACTAATTGAAAGAATATAGATCATAGGTGAGCTAAGAGAAGAGAATGAAAAATTGAAGCATGAAATCAAAGTCCAAAATCAACACAATGAATTGATATAAAAGGCTGAAGATAGCAACAAAAGGATGGATGATTTTCTTGATGGACAAAGAAGAGTCAAAAACTACACAGGATTAGGGTACAACGAGAATGGTGAATCTTCTAAGCAACCAGATTAGAGGAATGCTTTCACAACCCCAAGATCCAAGAAGCTATCATGCAATCACTGTGGAAAACTAGGCCACACCCCAAACATCTACAGAAGCAAAATGAAAGGTATTTCTCAAGCACAATCTACTTTTACTGGTAGTTGTTATAAATGTCAAAATTAAGGACATAAGGCACATGAGTGCAGATCCAAAGTGACAAATCCAAAGAGAAAAACCTATATGGACAAGTATTGTCCTACATGCAAGATGAATGGGCATACACATAAGGAATGCTAGAAAAAGAACAACAAGGCATGGACACCAAAGGAAACTGATAAAAGCTACAAACCAACAAGAGTAGGTAACTTATATGTTTGGGACTATAACACATGGGTAAATTGCACAGCATGTGGAAGGTATGGTCATATTGCTGCCATCTGCATGAGAAAGTGGACCAGAAGGTCAAGAGGTTGGACCAATCCAGGTATGGCATGTTTACACTATCATAAGGTTGGACTTGTAATAAGAGATTGCAAAGACCGACTGACAGACACAAGTACACATCCCAATGGAAATACCATTGATGACATCAAGAGAATGAGAAAAAAGATGTGGGTAAAAGCCACTAACACTGAAGGTGCTAGAAAAAGAAATGAAAATGGTGACACCTCATCCAATGGATTCAGTGACATCACTACATCAAAATAGATTGAACAAGTAAGTATGGAACTACATTATGACAAGTTACATTATACATCGGTTCCATCATATATAGTTCATATTGTAATATTAGCATGAATAAAGATGCAATATATTGTTGTTTGCTAAAACTATTGAAAAAAAATTATCGGTTATTGGGCATAATTTGCATCGGTGAACACACACAGAAAATTTAGCACTACTTACCAGAATGTATCGGTTATTACACAAGCTAAGTGTAAACCGACGGATATCGGTGAATGTTGAATCAACAAAAGCTGTCTTCACAACCTCACCGACAATCATTGGTGAAGTCTCCAAAACTACTAGCAACCCTAACGCTTTGCACAGACATTGAAGATGTTATGAATGTCTTTACCGATGAAATCAGTCTTCATAAACTGAGGAGTTGGTAAGAATTAATGACAACTTAGGGTACAAATATGTTATAAAAGCCCGACGGGTAAACTCATTTTTGGACCCATGATTTTCGAGCAGAGAAGAGCAGACCAAAGCGATTTGAGAGAAATTTGGAGAGAAACCCAGCAAGAATCAATCTGACTCAAAAGCATTCACATTCACAGGAAAGCACAGAGAATCCATAAGTAATCATACTCAATGACCGCACTGTCTTTATTTACAAAAATCCCTAAATTTTTGCAACGCGATGGCATCGACTTCTAGAGTTAAGAAAATTAAGGAAGATAAAAAAAACCCTCTAAGCTTGTCAACAGAGATGCATGTGTTGAGCCTAAATACAAGCTACACCCTGAAATAGCTTCACAACCTGACGATTCCAGAGCATTCTCCGGAATCCCACCTAGGGTTTTACTAGTAGAGGACGTAAGGTCCTATATTCACTGTAAGATCTCAGAAATAGGAGATCTAGACCTAGATAATGCTTATAGGGAATTATGTGATGATGCTGGAAAGCTCAAAGAAGAGCACAAACACTTGGAAGTAAAGGGACTTACAAATGCACTGCATTTTCCCAAGGTCTTTAAAACAGAATGGATAAAGATTGTTCTTAGCAAAGTTCACAACAAGACTCTATGGCTAAACAAACCAAAGGAAATAGCAAAGGATGTTATTCTTGTAGTTACTGGTCATCCTACAACCAATAAAACACAGGCTCACAAGCACCCATCTTTTGCAGAAGTGGAAAAACTGACCAAGAAAATGGCATGAGCCAAATGGGATGGCAGAGGACTAAGAGTTACAACAATAACTGATGGTGAGATCATGTTCGGTGCATGTTTTCTAGGCTATAAATTCTTCCAGGAAAGTAGATTGAACAACATAGCATTAGCTGCAGTGGACATAGCATTCAAAATTTTGAAAAAGGGGACACAATTAGACTTATCTGAGCTACTCTTGAATTAGTTGAAGGACAACCTAAAGACTATCAATAATGCAAAGTCAAACACTTGTAAGTTTGGCTCACTAATAATGTGTATCTTCTTTTATTTTCAAGAAACATTCCCATCAGTAGGAGATTTTAAATGGGATAGTACCAAATCGGTCACCATGCAAATCGGTGAGCACATAGCTACACTGGGTGATATCTTTGAGATAGTCATGGATGAATACTTCAATGTATTCAAAGACCAAATGCAAAAGAGGGTAAGAATCCCCGAGTAGCTCATTGAACAATATAAGGATGAGATATGCTTCATGGTTGACACTGAGAATACATACATTAATCCTGTTGTACCAAGGACACCATGGTTAGAACCATTAGAGTATAAGATCAACATTGATCTTGAAACTAAGGAAATTGATGCCTTAATCAATGAACCATTGGACAAGAAACAACCAAAATTTGAAACATATAAAGAGGCCAAGACAAGAATCAAATTGGGCCTAGTTATGAAGAAAATTGTCAAGAAGAAAGACAAGATGGTGAAGAATATGGAAAAGATACTATTAGCAACCGAGGAAGAAGCTGAACAGGATGAAGAAGTTGAAAAGGAGGAAGAAATTGAAGAACAATTATCTGTCGGTAAAGATGAAGGAAAGGATGACTCTGAAGAAATAGAGTCAGATTTACCACCTCCTCCACCTACTAAAAGGCCAAGGACAAAATTTGCTTCTAGGAAAAGAAGCCAAACATCAAAAGATTCTACTCCATCTCTAAAGAAGGGAAAGGTCAGTACTTACAAGAGGAAAGCTCCCGCACCATAGATAGGACAAAAAAAGAAAGGAAGAAAATTCTTAAGAACCTGAGAGGATATAGAAGACATCGAGCATGATGAAGCTATTGAAGCAGAATGTGTCAAGGTAAAAGAACCTGAATCTATTGATGACATTTGTGTATATATTGCAAATTTTGGATCCATTCTATATTCAAACATTAGAAGATGGCTGAAACTAAATCTAAAAGATCAGAATAAAATTGAGGACACCATGATAGAAAAAATGTACAACTTCAAATATGTACCACTACAATTTGAAGGCAGTTATGTACCAAGGGAACTCTTGGATAGATTATACTCCCATTGGATATTTGCATTGAAGAATGAGAAATAGATAAGAGAGAGAGAGAGTACTTTTTTATCTCATGCCACCTAAATCAAAGAAGGTTGAAATAGATGAAATGATGGAGAAGTACAAAAAGGAGTTCTCACTGAAGCTAAGAGCATACACACTCCTTGAAGGAAAGCTTATAGAGCTTGACCAGGACAGCCATAATAAATGGTGCAAGGTCATGAATAGATCTACTGAGGAGGATAGCCCTGACAAAGACATTCAACAACAAGATGTTGACAAGGCAACTCAAGATGACACATCCATTGAGTTAGATAAAGAATAAGATGATACAAAAGGCAAAAAGAGTATAAATTTTGTAGATGAATCATGGCCAGATAACACAAATGACAACATTGTGGATACTAATGTCATTGACATTACCAATGACCTAGCAGAGGAAGTGAATAAGGATGAGGATGTCACTGCTGAAAAGGACAAAATTGATGAGCAGGACACAATAGTTAATACTGCACAGGTGAACATTCTAGGAAAACTGTCAATATTAATACAAGCTATCAATATCATGCAAGAAACTAGAAAGTCACCTAAACAGGATACTCAAAAGGATGCAGGGGAAGAAGAAAACAAGGATAACACCGATGGTCAGCAAGACATTGGAGATACTCAAGATGTAATTGACACTGATAAGGTTAATGGAAGGTATATGCATGAAGATGGGGGACCAAAAAGGTTCCAAACTTGTTTTTGGTCCCCCAAAAGCCATAGGGCATATGCCCTATAGGGTGCACGCACTATAGGGTGCACACACTATGGAATTGATTACGCGAGCCTGAGGCTTGGGCGATCAAATCCAAAAGGGTGTGCGCCCTATAGGGAGTGCGCCCTATTGGGCATATGCCCTATAGGGCATACGCCCTATGTAAAATTATGAAAAATGCTTAAGGGAGGAAGGAAGAAAGCCCAACAGGCCCTGCTAGACCAATTTTAGCACTAGGCCAATACATAAAATGTAACATTTAAGTATAAGATACTTAAGTTACATTTTATGTATATACTTCCAAGATGTTTAAGAGTGGTTTCAACTTATAGGAGTTAAGATAAAGATTCTAGATTTTGAGGGATTTTAGGAAATTTTAGACTCAGCCAAATTTGAGGAATCAACACACTATCTTGAACATGATTCTCAGTGGACTATTGATTATAATCTTAAGCCCTTAACTTTATTAAGGACACTTTTAGGGTTCTTAGTGGTTTTAATGTATCATATTGGGTCCTAATTGGTCCTAGGTCCCCTTAGGACCCATTACAACCCCTTAGGACACATTAGGGCCTCTTAAGACCCCTTAGAACATAGTAATCATCTTAGGACACACTAATGGGCTCTAATGTGTAATAGTGTCTCGTAAGGGGTTTTAATGGGTTCTAAGTGGTCCTAGGAACCCTTAGGACCTATTATAACCCCTTAAGACCCATTAGGACACATTATGACTCATTAGGACCCCTTATAACACATTAATAGTCATAGGAACCATGAGAGAGAGAGACAGAGAGAGAGAGAGCATTACTAATAACAAGGGTAGGTTGCTAGCATACCCTCTAGGTGAGTGTCATCACATATCTGGTATTTTGGGATCCTCCCTGGAAACCATGTAACCCCGGTACCCCCTTTATAAATAGGTATCCTCCCTGGTAGTTACCCATGGTCCCGGTACTCCAACAGGACTATGTGGCCATTAATATATTTCATTTCATTATCTTTTGTTTCCCCCTTTCTGAAATTCATTATTAGGTTATCACTTTTTACTAACCCACCCATATGATCATCTGGAAACCACTTTAGGGTTCCAACACCTATGGTGAGCCACTCACCTAGGGTACCTATTCCCCTACCCAAACACACAAGCCATGAAAACATCAAGTACTTTCAAAATATCCATCTCACAGGTCTAGGGAACCCTCTGGTGCACTCAAACCACCTGAACGAGTCCTAGCCTTCTATTATGGATTCTATCATAAGACAAGTACTAAAATCACATGAGTAACATATTATAATGCCAACAAAACTATGTATAAACATTCATAAGGTACAACATATAACTTTCCACATGAATTAACAAAATGTTCCATAACCTGTTCATAAATCTAGGGAACCCTCATGTGCCTGAAATTTGGCTAAGTCTGATTTTTTTTTCAAAATCCCTATCTGATCTTGACTCCTATGAAGCTGAAACCTATCTCAAACATACTGAAAGGTATTTATACAAATATAACTTAGAGTATAATAAATTAAATGTATCAGAATTATACTTAAATTTTATATTTGTATAAATCCTGGATTCATAGAAGAACTACTATGTGTGTATATGTTGAAGCGATATATTCTGTATTATTATTGTTTTCTTTTTGTTTCTTATCTTTAGTAAATCTCTCTCTCTCTCTCTCTCATTTTGCTATTTTGTGTCTAATATAGGGCGTACGCCCTATAGGGAACATGCCCTATAGTGACTATTGGGTATGCACCCTATAGGGTGTGCACTCTATAGGGCGTACGCCCTTTTAATGACATTGAAGTTTACCAAGCCTAAGGCTTGGATTTTCCTTGGAGTTCCAACACAAAGGCTTGGAGGATTCAAACAGGTCTGAGATGTTTTTCCAACAAACCTACAAAAAAAATAACATTTTTTCTTGTGTGCTCCCCGTCAGGTTTGCACATGGTTTAATAACAATAAAATCAGACGACATGATATTATATATCTCTCTGATAGCTATCTAACCATGTAATTTATTTTGCATTCTCATTATGTTAAGCATTTCATCTCTAATTTCTTTTCTAAGTATGTCTGATTTTTGTCAAAAACCAACGTGTATTCATTTGGGCTTAGATTTTGGCTCGCTCATCAAATTTTGAAAAAAATTACTTTTTCAGAAACTAGACTCCATTCTACACACTTTTAAAAAAAGAAGTTTTGATTTTCAATTAGTTTTCAATGATTTCTAGGGGAGCACAAAAAAATTTCACATTTTTAGGATGTGTCAACTTTGGAAAATGGCAAAAAATCACACTTTCATAAAAAAATTAGTAGAAAAATCCAGGATAAACTAGGTGGTGTTAGCTAATTTCTCACTGGAGTGATTATTTTTTTTTTTTTTAAAAGTTAACATTTTAGGGGGAGCACACGAGATGCTATGTTATGTTTTTTCACAAAAAATAGGACCACTTTTGGTGCTCCCCCTTTTTGAGGACCTTAATCTCCACCATTTCTAAAATAAATTAGTAGTTTAGAAACTAGATTCGCAGTAGACCAACTCTTATTTTTGTCACATTTTAAAATTTTGAGTGTACCTATCCTCAATTTCTTGTTGAAGTTTAGAGTTTTCTTATTTCAAGAAAAAGTGGCATCTTATACCCCCTTTTTGGTCCCCCATCTTTGTGCACTTACCCTGGAGGAGATAAGGAAAAGGATATAAATTCACAGGACAAGAATGCAGAAACCAAAACTGATAAAGCAAAGGACACCAATGAAGGAGACAAACCAAAAGATGGTACTCTTGAGGAAACCAAAAATAGTGATATCGTCGATGTTAAGGTTAATGTGGATACGTCTACAGACACTCGATGAGCTGAAACCAATGCCAAGCAGTAGAAAGAAGTACAACAGGTCACTTCATCGAGCACAGCAGAGAAGGCCGAGAAATTGGCAATGGTTTTAGATTCTACTGAGTCACAGAAGAAGAAGAAATCAAAGAAGAACAAGTTAGAGCTTACCCTGGATGAACTCATATAAATACCTAAGTGTGACCCCTCTACACTTGACTTTGAAGCATTACAAGAATATGGAGAGATGTGCCAAAGGAAGGCATTGCAAGAGAAGCTGAAGAAACAGCACAGGGACTACATGGTACTGGAGACAACATGGGACATACTACATCAAATAGTGCTCGATGTTGATAGTGATCAAATAAAACCAATACTTGATCAGTTAGATACCCTCACCGATGAAATCACAACTCAAAACATTGATGCTGAGAAGGCAATAGAGGAGAGAGTCGAGATGAAGTACCAACAAAAGCTCATTGAAAACATTAGATAAGAATTGGAAGTAAATAAGGTAAATCTATCAGAATTCATCACTGAATTAGATCCAATCATATCTGAAGCTATATCCTTAATTCAAAAGTTGAGCACAATAGAAAAGTTCACTAAAGAGAATAGTGACAACATTGCAAAGCTGGATACAGATCTAGCAAATCATGCAAAAAAGCTTAACCAAACTGCATTATGAGAAGATTATTGAGATAAAAAGGTTAAGGAAAGAGCTATGGGAGGTAGAAACACACTTTAGGGAAGAATTAACCAAGCTCCAAGATCAACTTCTACCAAACCTTACACTGCTCCAACAACATATCAGTTCAGCAAAGGCAACTGATAGCAACCCAAGAGATGTTTGTAGCAAACAAAATCTACGACATACATTCCAAGATCACACTAGAGCACATGGCTCTGGAGAACCTCAAAGAACAATGGGAGAAAATGATGGAAGACATGAATTCTTCACATTCCCATATTTTTGATAAGCTCTAAAGGTAAAGACCTTTTCCCTTAATATCAAAAAAGGGGGAAAATGATGAGTACAAAATACAAAAAGGGAAAATTATGATATGTACATTCATTCATTCAGATGGGCAAATGGTAAATGTGATATGTATATGGTATAGTTATATGGGAAAATGATAGTATGAGTACAAAGGAGAAAATGATGAAAATTACATGTATAAGGAAAGACATCATATGTACAGATATACCGACATATACATAGGAGGAGTCATTAAATGACTAAGGATTATATATGTTGTATATACTCAACATTTTGTTAGTATTTTGCACATATCAATTTTTGATACTAATGTCAAAGGGGGAGATTGATGACACTAATTTTCCATTAGTATGCAAACAACACTTTCGGTAAGCATACATCGAAAGAAAGGACTGAGAAAATTAAATATCAAATACTAAGAGATCACTGAAGATGACAAAGTACAAAGAGAATCAACGACACAAGTTAGTGTGTAAAATGAAATTGAAAAGACAGAAAGATAAAGTGGAACCCGATAGAAGAACCCAATATGCAAGTTACAGTGTAGACCATCAAGACACTTACAGTGCAACCGACAGAACAAAACCAAAGGAAACTCAAGCATGACTGACAGACATAACTAAAAGTCAGTTGCAGCCCACAAAAAGTGGATCTGACTTCCACATCAGATAAAGAAAGTGTATTCCATTTATAGGATATCTATTTATTTTAAATCCATTTCTTTAGGGATAAGATACATGAATTTAAGTGCTTTAATCAGTCTAACTGATTTAAAACACATAGACTAGGAGATCTAGGTACAAGTTGTAAACCTGATCTTAGAGTTAACATTGTTTTTATCAAAGCTTGATGAATTCAATCCATCTATAAATAGATGATGGAATCATTCATTATTATGGATCAATATATGATGTGAAGAGAGAGGAGAACATGAATGAATCAGACGAGCACATCTATAGATCAGATTGAGAGTTTCAATAACAGGAACAACAAAAGGTGAATTTGGTTAGCAAGAACCAAGAATAGAGCATACTGAGAATCATAGGTATTATTCAATCACAATTAGGTGATAATATTTCTTTTTAAACTAAATTGGATCTATATCAGTAATACGAGATTGCATTTACCAAGTCAATTTGTAATTTTCTTTCATTCTAACAAGTGGAGAAAAGTGTAAAAATCCTTTCAAGGAAGGTGGATTTAACCATCCAACAATAAATCTCTTAACTGAGTGCACACTCAACAGTGTTGCTAAATCTCTTAATAGAGTATACTTTAACAGGTCTCCACAGATACTCCTAATAGGTTAAATCATCAGAAGTGATCAAATTGTAAGCCTTAACTGGCCCCTTCCAATCTGTAGATAGTGAAGATTTTGTGGGTGCCATCCCCACCACAGTTTTTACTTCCTCACAGGAGTTTTCTACAATATCATATCTTGTGTTATGTTTCAATTTACTTTCATGAATGTTTCTATGAATGTTCACATGTATTTTAATGTTATAATTTGATATAACTCACATCAAGATAGTATAAATCAGATTGAATGGATATACAATTGATTACAAAGGTTAATTGATAAAAGGGATACAAAAGTTTTAGAGGTATTGATTCAACCCTCCCCTCTCAGTACATACTTCCCATTAATCCCAACAAATATATACATACAAACATTACAAAATGCCCCCTATAAAAGATGGTTGTGGCTAAGAAGAGAAAATGAAGATGGGAATGACCAATATTATAGCCTGAAACTTGCTACCAAAATAACCACTAACTACTAGTAGAGGATTTGAGGCTGATACAATTTAGAAAGATTAATATATCAAATGAGGCCACCTATTTACATCAAATGACCAAATTCAAATACATAATTATACTATAAACCTTGAAACTAATAGCCTTTTCTATTGCTAAAGTCTTCTTGTCTATCCACTAGAGCTGACCATTCGATAGTTGCAAAAGTGAAGCTTACCCAAAAAATGCAATCCCTTCAATTGAAAAGGTGGAAGTCTGTACCAAAAGGAGAGCTTTCCATAAGCACAAAATTGGCCTTCGTTGTTTACTAGAACCTCCATGTCAATCATAATGATAAGATGACACTATAAAACACTAAACATGAGGCCTAGAACAAAAAATGTCTCACCTTGGGTAGTATTGGCTGAATACCAAACCAAAACAAGCCAACATTGATAGAAAACAAAAAAGGGACCAAAAGAGGGACTAAATTCCCCACCCTAAGATGTGTTAGGCCTCTTGAAGTTCTTCAACCATCATTGCTTCACCCTTATCAGCTTGAGGAGATGAAAGATTGACCGTGTGTACATATTCATCCTCTTATAATCTCATAAGTGAATGAGGTAGGGTTTCTATGGGCATATGCATTAGAAACTTGTGAAGGGATAAGAAAAATCAAGAGATATTTACCATAGTAGTGGAAGATAGAAAATCGAAGAGGGAATCTAACTCCTTCTGGAAGTAGTAGCAATTTTGGTTTACAAGCCCAACTTTTATTGCATTATAAAATTTTACATATTTTGGTTACTTCCCCAAGTAATGGACAAGAAATAATCCTCCAACCCATGTCTTTCTATGAAAAAAATCATACATACAAATAGCTCTGTTGAAGCTCTCCCGTGACACAAATTTCTCCCCAAAAAACTATTTACCTCATTTAGGAATAGTTGATAGTCTAGAAATAAATTATAACTGTTGGAGAGGAAAATAGAAGCCACCTGGGAATAGTAAAAACTAGGTGGAACTTTAGTGATGAGAATATCTTTCCTATTTACAGTCCTGAGGGAGTTCTCTATCTTCCAAAAATTCCACCTAAATACCCATCGTATATGCATTATGAGTAATGGTATAGAGATAGGGACATCCCATGGCTTTATGGGGACTTCAATGCAATTGTTGATAGACCTATACTCCATACTTACTACCCAAAAGTCTTTCCTACAAAAAACCACACCTAGATATGAAGGATGATTGGAAAGTAGTGTTTGGAGTAGTGAGTGAGGGATATTAAAAATCCATTTGTACTAGCGAGGAGTACCTATCCTACATGCCTAAATATGATGAATTAAAGTGGTCTGGCATGTAAACTTATTGAGGAATGATAGAATTGAATACAATGGCTTGTCATCATAAAAATCACACATATGAAGATCTAACACAATATTCAGAATGAAGACCCATACATACACAAGGAAATTCTTTGAGATCATTTTTCCATCTAGCAGATTAATGGAAGCGCCACTTGTAGCTTGTACAATACCATAATAGATTAAGTGCAAGGATTGTAATTGGCTACACATTCTTATGAGGAAATACACCATGCTTCTATTTGATTCTTCATAATTATAGGGTAAACCTATACAAAGAGGCCACCTGAATACAATTTGAAGATTGAGTAAAATATTTTCTGAAAAGAGACACCTTCACCAAACTTAGAAATGAGAATAATACATAGAGACCTATTTGACAATAAACCTATTTAAAATTCCATGTGTCATCATGAAATCCTTCTTTAGAATCCCTTCCCTAATTGCAAGTGAGAAAGAGAGATTTGAACCTTGTAGTAAATATGCATACGTGGCTTTGAAACACTCCTAACAACCACCAATATTGCATACTTCTTTATAAATATAGGAGGAATATAACCTCATTCAGTTGATTAAAATTATGGCATTTGGATCTCTCTTTTAACTTGAGAATTAGTACTTGAGGTCCCATCTCTTTTAATGTGCTCAATTATTTTTTCCCTAATAAAGTGACGAGTTTCCCCTATTAAGTTGAAAATGAAATTGGCTAACTAGTCAGTGATATGATTCTCTTCCTGATAACAATAGCCAATTTTGAATTTTGAAAACCTGGGAAGCAATCTCCAGACCTCTAAAATAATATACTCTAATTTCCAATTAACCACTTTCTTTGATATAACAACATATATTAAAATCTAAGAGTCTCCTTCTATGTGAATGTTCCTAACCCATTTTTCCAAAGCAAATTTGATACCAAACAGGAAGGTAGTTTCTTCAGCAACATTTTTTTTCCCTGTTGGAAGTCTATTTGCTTGAGCTCCTATTATTATGCCCTTATTATCTCTAAGGACACACGTAATCAAAATTTGTATAGAATTACCTCTTGATCTTCCATCAAAATTTATTTTTATAACATAATGATCTGGAGTCTCCCAGTTAACAAATGCACACTTTATAGATTTAGGTGTATTTCTCACCATTGAACCTTTAAAAGGAAGCTTAATACCGGCCCACTCCTGCAGCACCTGAGAATGTGATGTTGTAAAAGCTGAAGAAAATGACCTAGATCTAGCAGTATACACATTTACATTTTATGATATACTTTTTTCCATGTGCTCAATTACCTTCTAAAATGTGACGTATTGATGTCTAAATATTCTTTCATTTCTTTCTCACTATAAGGACCAAATGATTAGAGAAGGAATCATCAACCAAAATACTACAAAGAAGGAATCTTTATGAAGAAGTGACCACTAAGCCAAAAATATCTCAGAGGGAATTTGGCAGTGGGCTTGTCCAATATAATTTAGTTAATACCCATTTCCAAAAATTTAGTGGGAAGGAACATTGTAGCAAGAGGTGATCTAAGGTTTCATTATGAAGACCTCACAAAATACAATTAAATCTTTGATCAATGTTTAACTTCACTAATATATAAATTGTTTAGGTCTTTTATTCAAAGACAACCATGCAAATGCACAAGCTTTGGGTAAATTGCAACATTCCAACAAAATGATAATTATCTATATTTAAAAATGTTATTACCAGCTGCTCGTAGTGGCTGGTATCCTCATTTCACTCCGTACTATCCATTTTTCTTTGTGCCCAAATCAAGTGGTCTAATTTATATGAATAATAGATGGTACACTATTTTAATATTTTTAATAGGAGCTCATTTTTATTTTGAGTAAAAGGAAACTCTAAAAAAATCTATCCATGTTATAGATCTACCAGCTTCCTATTTCTACCAACTTTTTATTTGATTAACTATAAAATAACCCTTAACCTTCAATCCCCATGATTGTTGAAGAATAATTTTATCTTGTAGCAGTTAAGGAATTTTATCAAGTGGAGAGTGCCCATTCCATGAATCTTCCCTAAATAGTTCTAACCCATAAAAAATATGGAAGTATTACCTCTCTAGTTTTCACAATGAAGTTCCACATAGTTGATCATTTTGGAGAGTTCAACACTTGTGAAAATCCTTTCGGGTTGGTTGAAATTGATGAAGGACGCTCCCCTTAATACCACAAACACATAACAGAAACAGAGAAGCAACAACAATTTGCAAGAACAGAAAATGGACTTCTTATTATCTACACAAATGCGGAATTACAAACTTTCAGAATTACAATATGCAAAGCCACATGGGCATTCCCTTTACAATATTCTGTAGGACAAAGCCTCAAATGATTACCCAGATCTACCAGAACTGTCCCAAACTGCCTAAGACAACACTACGGGCCTTCTTTATATAGGCAATTTCCACCGCCAAAGACGGTTCCAAAAATTTAGCCCTTAGGGCCGACCAAACTTAGAATTATTTTATTTTTTCCAATTTAGTACATCAAAGTCGGCTCAAAATAACTTTTGAAACCCGAATATTTTGAAGGAAAATTATTTTCTGCTATTTCAGGTGGCCCAACTTCCGGAGACCATAAGTCATCACCAGTTGACCCGATTGACTATTATAACCCCATTTTGGAAAGACCATGAAGCGCTCTACAACACTACAATTATGCAAGCATCATTCTACCCAAGTTTTGACCTCATCTGGGGCCTCTAAAGCCTTCAAAACTGAGCCCGAAGTTTCTGTACCCTATTTTCAATACCAAATTTTTTTAATATCTTCAAAACCAGACTCGATCTAGCCATGAAACTTTACTGGCAGGCTAATGTGACTGAGATGAACCTCCACATGCAAAATCAGAACATTCCGAGATCGTATGACCAACTTACTAAAAATAGCAAGTTTTCATAAATAGCAGCTTTGCACAAGGTAGCCCTTATTGAAAAGAAAACAGAAATATTTTTGGGTGATGCAAGATTTCCCTTACACCCAGGATGCTCCTGCATCAGACACCCGAGGTAATTTGAGAAGTGACCCTGTCACGACTCAGGTGTGCAGAGGAAAACCAAGACGGTTAACCTCCTCCCTTGTCAGCCATGATGAATCTTCAACAGGTCGTCCTTTCCACTTGACCAGATATTCTTCATATGTCTTGTTCCTTGTGCTTCTACCAACACGACT
>MU224342.1:786744-806864 GCA_018584345.1 Thuja plicata
GGCTCAAAATAACTTTTGAAACCCGAAAATTTTGAAGGAAAATTATTTTCTGCTATTTCAGGTGGCCCAACTTCCGGAGACCATAAGTCATCACTAGTTGACCCGATTGACTATTATAACCCCATTTTGGAAAGGCCATGAAGCGCTCTACAACGCTTGGGTTAAGTAAGCATCATACAGCCTATATTTCGACCTCATCTGGGGCCTCTAAAGCCTTCAAAACTGAGCCCAAAGTTTCTGTACCCTGTTTTCAATACCAAAATTTAATATCTTCAAAACCAGACTCGATCTAGCCATGAAACTTTATTGGCAGGCTAATGTGACTGAGATGAACCTCCACATGCAAAATCAGAACATTCTGAGATTGTATGACCAACTTACTAAAAATAGCAAGTTTCCATAAATAGCAGCTCTGCACAAGGTAGCCCTTATTGAAAAGAAAACAGAAATATTTTTGGGTGATGCAAGATTGCCCTTACACCCAGGATGCTCCTGCATCAGAAATCCATATATATTTCCCAAATGATCTTATCCCAGATAGAAGAAGGTTTATAAAATAACTTCTAGGCCAGCTTAGCCCTCAAGCTTAAATTTCTATCCTCTAAATTGTGAATCCCAGCTCCCCCACTCAACATAGAGTGACACATAATTTCCCAAGATATAAATGGAACTTTATTCTTGTCATCTAAGACTTTATTCTTATCATCTAAGTTCCCTTTCCATAATAATTCCTGCAAGAATTTATTTAGTGTTTTGCAAGAATTTATTTAGTGTTTGCGAAAATCCCTTTAGTGCTTGTAACATTGACATCACATTATTAGGAATTGTACTCAAAACTACCTTAATTATTAAAATCCTTCCTACAAATGACAACCATCTGGATTTCTAAGAGATGTTCTATCTTTTATTTCTAGTAGAATTTTTTCCCAATAAGAAGCTTTATTGGCTCCTATAAAGAATGTAACTCCTTGGTCTTTGTGCAGTAAATTTGCTTCTTGAAAGCCAATAAAATATTGTAGAGAGGACCTTTGATTTAGAGGCATTAATTTTTTGACCTGACGTTGAACAATATTCTTCAATTGTATATTTTATCATTCTTTCATCCATCATATTTCTTCTCTAAAGAGAAGTGTATCATCACTAAAAAGTACATGAGTTATATGCAGTGAAGAATTCGCCACTGGGCCTCCTTTCCATAATGACATCAAAATTTTATCACTAATGAGCCTACAGGGACCTTTAGCTAAAATAAGGAATAATAATGGAGATATTTGGTCTCCTTATCTAACTCCTTTTGATGAAGAGAAAAAACCACATGGGCTCCCATTCACAAGCACTAAAAACTTAGCTCTTGAGATACAACATATAATCCATTTACATGATTTTTTCTTGAACCCTAACTTATTTAGAGTTTGCATTAGAAAATTGTAGCTCACTCAACAATATGCCTTCATCATATCAAGTTTTAAGACCATTGAAGCAATACAATTTTCCTAGATAGAATGTAACACTTCATGTACTACTAGAGCTCCTCCCATCATATCTCTACTCGGGACAAAAATCCCTTACTGGAGTGAGATTATACTTTAGATAAGTACTACTAGGAAGATAGAAATTTCTTTGTAAACATTTTTTAAATCGTAATACATAATGATATTGGCCTAAATTATGCAAACAAGGTAGGTTAAGAACACTTGGGGATTAAAGAAACGAAATTCATGTAAATTGTTTTAGCATAGAAGCATTTCTCCTCATCTCATCAAGATCATTTAATATATCTTGGCCAATAAATTCTCAAAATTTTTGAAATAATAGTGGATTAAGATCATCTGGTGTGCCTTATCAACCTCCATTGCATGGAAAACCTTCTTTACCTCATCTAAAGAAAAAGGTTCATATAAAATTTCATTGTCTTTCTCTGTCAACAATTTAGGAATACTTTCCAAGACGACATGTTTATTGTCAACTAAAACTTGATTATATAAAGATAAAGTTTTGGAGAAGATGAAGACTTCTTCTTTTTTAATACTCAATTCCTCCTTAATCAGTCGGCCTTGAGAATTTTGGATCTATAAAATTGTTTTTTGCATTTTCTTAATTTTTTTTTATGCATGAAGGAACTTTGTGTTCCTGTCTCCTTCTCTTAACCATAGCTCTCTCAACCTTTGTCCCCATCAAATTTCCTCTCTAAGAAGTACTTAATCTGATTTCTCCCTTAGTTTATTTTTCTATTTGAATATTTGGGCAGACAAACCATGATGAATAACTAATCTATTTAGTTCTTCAAGCTGATTTTGTAACTCCTTCTGCTGATTTTTGTTTTTAAAATGAGATACATTGCAAATTTTGATCTTTGATTTTAAGTAGATTAATTTTTTGGATAGCTAATACATTCTTGACCCGTGACTATATGGAGACTACCCACTACTATTTTAGTAGTGGGAGGAAGGTTGCATCTCTTAACCACATACATTCAAATTTGAAGTATAATTTTGATTTAATGTTTGAGGTTGGTGGTGGGATACTCAATTACAATAGGAAATGATCTGATCCAATAAGGTACAAGACAGAGGAACTACAACATCCCTTTTATAAAAAAAAATGAGGGTTAATAAAAAACTTGTTGAATCTCACACCAATATTTAGAAAATATTTTCTATTATTTGTCCTTGTAACCTTTCCATTAAAGTATTGGACTACTTTTATTGGTGGTAAGATACCCCCAATCTTATCTTCTAGATCTAAAATCACATTAAAGTCTCCCCCAATTAATATTTTTTCATCCTTAATATATTTGATAATCTGAGATAATGTTGACCACAATCTTTTCTTATTCACTATAGATGTAGGTCCGTAGATATTTATTAGAAAGAAAGATAAGTCAAATCTATTAAATTCTACCACCATCCAATTTGCCTTGCCTTAAATATCTTAACTTGAAGCTTTGATTTCCTCCATAAAACAACCAAACCACCTAATAATCTAATTGATGGGACTTGTAAAGTTGACCATTTCCCCCAAAAAATTTAGCTGTACTTTTTGCAGATAATTTTGTCTCCAGAATTAAAATAATCTTCGCTTCATTATTGAATATTTTCCCTTTAATTGAGAGAGATTTGTTAGGGGAATTAATGACTCTAAAATTCCATGCCATAATATTCACTTAACAAAGAGGGAATAGCTCTCCTTGATGAGGATGTGTTTAAAAATTAGTATTGTTGTTGCCTACTTAGATGTTTGCGGGCCATAACTGAACTCCAATACTCGCTAAATAACTTCATTTATCTATACATTTTTATTCTTACTCTTTGTTTGTTTCCCCAATTTCCTCTTTGAAGGTTTACAAAAACTCACTACAGGTTTGATGAATTCTATTTGTAAAATTGATAACAATTGTTTACTATTTATATCCACCATCTTAGAAGTTTTTCACTCGGTGTGCTTCTCAATTTCCTCAAGTGTCACATTTTTGTTTTTTGTCAGAATATGCTCTCCTAAGTCTTTTTTAGCTACCTCTTCAGCTATCTCCTCAAACTTTTCCTTTGCAAATTCCAACAAGATATTTTCTACTATCTCATCAAGATTTCTCTCCTGCATCAGGGCAACAAATTTTTCCTTAGACAACATTGAGATATACATCCCTCCCTTGTTTTTTTTTATATTGACCAACTCACCTATACCCTCTTCATGTTTGATAGTCCACTCTTGCAACATTTAAACTTCATGTTCTTGAATAACCTGGGTTTGATTCCCATCAAAATGTGAAAATTCTCTTCTTTTCTCTTATTGGGTCTACAAAATACACTAGGTTTTAAACTTTCTTCATGCTTCAATGTGTATTTTTCTTCCTAGGGTTAGAAAATTTGAATTTGGTTAGCCTGTATTGCCCTAGATTTGTTCCTAGGTTCTATTCCTTCATTATCTTTTTGGCCAATTTTCATGTTTTATGTTTTATTTTCATGTCATCCTAGTCATAGAGTTACCATCCCCTTTTATCTGTTACTGGTAACACCAGTTGACCCTGAAAATTCATTTGTTTTAATTTTTTGAAGGGTCCTAATGTGTTTCAATCTCATGTTTCCCAAAGTCCTATGAACCAACCCCTTTAATTCATATATTTATGCATGTGTAAATTCTCATCCAATAAGAGTGTGTTTGTGGCTCCACTACAATTTTGTCATAGTATCTTTTAAGGTTGCAAAGTCGCGAGTGGCTGTTAGTGGTTACAAAGAATGTTTTTTGTTGTTCATGATAGTTCAAGTCACGAGACATTATCAGTTGCAAAGTATCAAGTAGTCAATATAGTTAGTTGAGTTGTATTGGCACTTATTTGTGATAGTTTAAATACTTAACCGATGGTGGTCGCAAAGTAGAAAATGAGTTATTAATGGTTAAATAAAATAGTTTTCATGGCTTCACGAATTGTTGAGGAAATAAAAAGATTTACTTGTGGAGTGGAAAGATGTTCCATATTTCTTTGGTGGCCCACATTGAGAAATAAATGACTCTCACATCTTCATAGGGAAAGGTGATGTCAGGATGGCTTAGGTCGTGAAGATACAATGTGCTGTTGTAATCACCTAAAATTGGTCTAGTAAACTCATAGCCCCTATTTCGATTAATTGGCCTTAAAATCCTAAATTAAAGGCATTTATCACTAGACCCTAATTATGGGAGCATTTAATCAATCTTACTTACATAATTATTTTAACTTTTTGAATCAAATTCTCAATCTAAATGCCAATCTGATGAGCATCGTCCAAGAATCAAACTCGCTTCAATAGGGAAGCAATACACCACATTCGAGGGTAGTTATATGATGTTACAATTGATTTAATGATTTATAACCCCTTGAGATAATGGTTTATTGAGTGTTTGGTGTTTCAGATTGAAGACCACATTAAACACACACACATTTTGGCACCCACTGTGGGGATGAACTATTTTTTTCCCCAATTCTCAATATTTTTGACATTTTGATGAAACTACGCTCATTGTCATATGAATTTTCATTCATTCTCATAAGAAAAATCATTGGATAGTACTTTTTTGTTTCATAACATTTATATTTTTATATGAGTTGTTACTTGATTTTAATTATCGTACTAACCTGATAGAATTGTTGTACGGGAAATCATCTTAATATGTTTTGTCGTATGGTTACATTTAGATTTTTGTATGAGTTTTGACGTCATAATTGTTTTGTATAATTTTTCATTTAAAAAAAAGGATCATTTTTAGGGGTTCATTTGATTTTATTTTTAGGGGTGTGTGATGCAGGAGCATCTTGGGTCCTTGGTGATGCAGAGGGTCTAGAGTTCTAGTGTTTCCTTCTCCCAAAGTGCTTATTAATTCTCCTAACCATCCAATGGTTTACTATTCTATGTGTTATTCACCAATATGGATCTCCTAGAACTTCCCTACCAAATTGCATCCTAGGTATAGTTGATTTGATAAAGACACAAAGCTCACACAATTTCAACTAGTCCAACTAGTTCATCAATCTTCTTGATTCTTCACTAGATCTTCCTCTAGAACCCCAAACCCTTGCTTAGGATATTTCCCATACTCTCCATAGAATCTTTCCTATGTTCTTGACTCATTGAAATTCCATTGGAAACATTTCCAACACTTCTGGATACTTCAACAATCCACTTGTTGCCACTATGTACTAGTAGGCCTAATTAGGGCTATTTCTAGTAGGTCTATTTTCACTATTTTCAGCCAAATGCTCCAAATTATCCCAAAAAACCCCACAAAAGACTTTATAAATATAAAACATATCTACTAGCCCTTCAAGAATCCAAAGCTATAGTTTCTCAATGCACCCACAACCCTAATTGGTACCAGGCCCTAGTTTTTAGCCTATCTTTTAGGCCTCTAGACCAGTCAGTGCAAATTGTCTTCAAATTGGTTCTTTGAACTTCACTTCAGCATATATAAAAATTTTATCATTCAAGGAGACACATTAGGGCTTCTACAAATTCCACTAAGTCATCCATCCAAGATCATGGGTGCTCTGCTTGAATTCAATCTTTACCCTGTCCAGGCTCACCTACTCCTAGCAGTCAGCCATAGGGCTTCACTCCAAGTATAGGAATTTAATTGCAAGAAAAAAAATTAAAATAAAATAAATATGTAAAGACCCTAACCCATCATCCCACATGGTTTCATCCATTTTAAATTGTGGATTCTTAGGTTAGATCCATTTTTGTTCCTTCAACTCTGTAAATTGAACTTGCAGACACAATCACCTAAATCCTAATGTAACTCCACACAACCTTAACTTGAAATAAAACTACTAAATGCTAAATAAAGATAATAAAATTAACTACACCCCCATGGGTTTATATTACCTAATCTAATACGTACATAGCCATACAAAATGCAAAAAACACTGTAAATTACAATGAAACTCAGAAAACCATCCGTACAGAATGATCACAAAATTAATCTGCAATCCAAAACTCCATTAACCTTTCCAAAATCAACAATACATTCTCAAATACCCAAGAATGGGTGGTTACAACCGTCCAAACCTCCATTTGCAACTTTTTGCAAAAGTTGCAAAAGTTGCTAGCAATTTTTGAGCATTTCTTGCTCTTTGACCATTTTAGTCAACTAGATGCATTTTTACCAGTCCTATGACACTAGTTAGGACACTTAGGGTCCTAGAAAAGAATAAAACCTCAAGTTACTCAAAAATAGCAAATTTTACCATTCTAGGCCAAAATGACCACATTGTCACCTAGGAGCACTTTTGCTCTTAAAAACATGAATGAACAAGTTGGGATCCAATACTGATGGATCTTATTACAACAAAAAAAAAGACTCCTAAAACAACCCTAAACACACAAATCACACCAAAATGGGAGGTGCTCTGCACCATACTCCCCTGGGACAAAGAACTCAAGTCCCTTGAGTTAGGAGGTCTTCAATGGTGAATCCATGCTTGAAAATGTCTGCTTCAGTCATCCAAGTGGCCTCAAATTTAGGTAGTCCCTACCACTTCAGTAGATACTCTTTTAAAGTACCCTTCCTAGTCTTCTTAATCACCTTGGAGTCTAGTATATTGTCCAACTGCAGAGGGTGTGGGGTAGGCAAATCTTTGACCCAATCTTCTTCTCCCAAATCTGAAAGAGTTTGGTGACCAGTGTCAGAGGATGGTCCCTTATAGGGATATAGGTCACATACATTAAAAATGGGTGAGATTCCCAAATTTGGAGGGGTAAAAGCACAATAATTTGTCACCCTTTTACAAAGGAAAAGGTTAACAACACCAAAACTGTAAACTTCAAGGGCATAAAAGTCACATTTATGTTGAGAATTTGAAGATGATGTAAACTGATGAAATGTGTGAAATAGGATGAATTATATGCTGTAATATATAAAATAGGGGGTTTAGGAATATGTAATGTGTTGAAAGAGGATAAGGTGATTTGATTGTTAATTGTTGTTTGGTTTGATTAAAGTGTGTTAAATTCCTTAACCGTACTTTATACTTACTTGAATTTAATTGATTGTGTACTACAATTGTGATTAGGGAGAAGATAAGATGTTCCTCTTTCATTCCCAAATGCACAAATGGAAGATCCAAATTGATCAACCCAAAAGAAGGGTTAATGCACAAATGAATCAACTATTTGGAAAGGAGAATAACAAGAAGGATATCTTAAATTCTGTTAATTATATGTATAGATATGATATATGACAGTAATTGAAGAAATAGGAGAAATGCACTAACCTTAAAGAATTTTAGATCAAAGAATGTTGTTTTCTAAGGTCTGTAGACTGTTTCTGGAAAAACTGATAGTTGATCCCAAACCAGAACGCAGAGACGAACAAAACCTAGAAATATTTTTCCATTTCGATGTCATCTTATGAAAAAGGTTGACCTTGACCCACAAATGTCAACCCTAACCCAATAATGTTGACCCTGACCTGCACAGGTTTCGATAGAGAATCTGTTCGCACCGTCCGAAAGAAAGCCGAAAAGGGTATCTAGATCTGGTCTCAAATCTGGAGTCCTGAACCTATACCTACAAGAAAAAGAGGTTTGTTTGTTGGGGGGGGGAGGGTTTTGCCTTGGTCAAACCCTGGTTTTGGAATTAACCTCAAATATATGTAATTGAAATTGCAGAAATAGACAAAGTAAATGCTTAAATTCACCTTGCTTGTAAAAGTCCTTGTGGCAGATTCGAATCCTTGGATCCACAAGTATACTTCAAAATGTGGAATGTAGAAAGGTAGGATGTCTTCAATCTCTTTCTTGTAGATCTCCAACACCAAGTCTTGAATGGGTTCTTGATTTTGGAATATGCTTGGAAGAAGGTGAATGAATAGATCACCAAAAGGGCACTATGTAGCTTGAATCCTTCAATGGCCTCCAATGGATCTCCTTCATGAAAATGGATTCTTGAGTGGATAAATTCTTGCTTGAAATCTTACTCCTTAGCTTGGTTGTATTGCTCTTGATGATATTTTGAGAATGCTTGATTAGAAGACTTAGTTCGCTTGATGATGGTTATTAGAGAAAATGAGAGGAGAAGGCGCCCTTTTATATGAAACTAGGGCACAATCTTCTAAGGAGGCTGACATAGGAGAATTAAATTTATATTAAAGCCTTTACCCCTAGGAGAGGACCTATATTAAATATAATTTAGGAACCGACACTTCGGAACCCAAAACAGCCAACCCGAAAGCGGGAAAATACTTTTTGCAAAGACTGACATCCAAAACTATGAGACCCCGGGATCTAAACCCTAGGTCAAGGTCGAGGTCGACCTTGACCTAGGTCAGGGTTGAGGTCAAAATAGACCTAAAAGGTCGACCCTGACCCTGAAGCCCAGAATCACTAGTCTGCAGTTCAGAATGCAGAAATCAGGCTAAACAGGAGTGGAAAGAAGGACAAAATAGGAGGGAAGCCATGTCAAGATCAAGAACCCATTCAAGGCACTTGTCTTGACCCCAAACCACTCACTCGGAAGGCTAAACAAGTCTAAAATGGAAGTGCTTCCATTTTCCAACTATACATATGCCTATAATATTTTTTTTAAAAATTGAACCAAAATTAATATGTTTTTTGAAATTTTTAGGTCTATTTTTCATTTTCTGGAAAATACTATAAATCATGGAGTTTACTTCCTGCCAAATCATTGTAAGTAAAAAATTGTTTCTTCCTCAAATTTTAGAATACATTTTAGATGGCATGTATAGCTAGTGCAAAGTAAAGAAAGAATTTTTTTTTATGTATAGTTTTCCCGTTATAAGTATTCAAAGTCAAACTTACTTGAAATCAACATTTTTTGTCTCCCGCCATTTTTTCCCTATCAAAATTATACAAAAAACCAAATAAATTACATATTATTGAAGAGGACTCTCTTCTCTAGTGTTATCTATGATTTTAAAAAATTTATGAATTGATTTAGAATTTTTTAATATTATCTGAATCAACGACTTCTGAAATCTTTAATAACCTAAATGTAGTTTTTAACAAATTTGTTCAATGTTTTATAGTCAAAACAATATAAAATTTATATGTCAAGAATCATAGTTTTGAGATCTAGAAAAGGGTACTTTTAGTTTTTTGACATTGTCTTGTTTGAAAAGAGAAAAAAATAGCAGAAGTGCAAACTTCTAGATTTTTTTGTGTTTTTGGAGGTTTGACTGCCAACATGGCATGCCACCTAGGTAGACTCGGTCCAGTCAGACTTGGTCGAGTCCTACTGGCCCTCGCATTGGCTTGTGCACAAGCCTACTTGGCCACGTAGGCGCCCATTTGGTGCCACGTTGAATAGACTGAGTTAGACTGGGCTGAGTCTGACTGGGCCGAGTCTAACTGGGCCAAGTCAATCAAGTTAGCTTAAAGCTAATAGATTATTGTGCTTTTACCCAGAGGAAACTCCAAATCATATGCATTTTTTCCATACTTATACAATATCCTCAATGGTCCTATCTTCTTCATCAGAAACTTAGTTGGCTTACCCTTAGGTAGTCTTTCCTTTCTGAGGTAAGAAAGTACTAGGTCCCCCACTTTGAATTGCAAATCCCTCCTTGTCTTATCTTCCTTAGCCTTATATTTATCCACTTGTTGTTGTAAAGTCTTCTTGACTTGATCACGCAGTTCTTTCATCTTCTCTACAAATGATTCACCTTGTGCACTCCTTTTGTTCTATAGACTGATATCCATCAAATCCAAGATCCCTCTAGGATTAGTCCCATAAACTATCTCAAATGGGCTTTTACCAGTACTCCTATTAATGGAGTCATTATAGGCATATTCTACCTGCCCTATAATATGATCCCATGACTGTCCATGCTGCTTAGTTAAGCATCTCAATAGGTTTCCTAAAGAGCTATTAACTACCTCAGTTTGTCCATCTGACTGAGGGTGATAGGAAGAAGAGAAAGACAAGTTTGTCCCTAACATCTTCCAAAGAGTCCTCCAAAGTGACCTACAAACTTACTGTCCCTATCACTTACTGTGTTTAATGGAAATCCATGGATTCTCACTATGTCTCTGAAGAATAGGCCTGCAATATGTGAAGCATCATTGGTTTGTTTGCAAGGAATAAAGTGTGCCATCTTTCTAAACCTATCCACCACTACAAACACACTGTCATGTACCTTTGGTGTCTTAGGCAATCCCAAAACAAAGTCCATAATCAAGCACTCCCAAGGTCTCTGAGGTTTGGATAGGGTTTGATACAATCAAGTGTTACTACTTTTTCCTTTGGCCCTCTAAAATATCTGACATTGCTCCACAAAATTCCTGACATCTGACTATAACCTAGGCCAATAGTAATGCCTATTAACTTGCTTAAGTGTCTTGTCCATTCCAAAGTGGCCTCCCAAACTTCCTTGGTGTTTCTCCTTGACTATGTTCTCCCTCATTGAGCACTGAGGTATACACATTAGGTGTCCTTTGAACAATAACCCCTCCTGCAACATATAATCAATAAATTTTTCTTTGAATCCTTGTTGGAACTTCTCACATGCCTCATAGGAATCTTTGAAATCTCTATCCTCTTTGTAGAGATCTTTCAAGTCATTCATTCCCACACTTTGAAATTGTATCTCCTGTATAGCTAGTACTCTTCTACTCAGAACATCAACAACCTTGTTGCTAACTCCTTTCTTGTGTTTGATGACAAATGTGTATGCTTGCAAAGATTCTACCCATTTAAGGTGCCTTTGGTTAAATTTCTCTTGCCCATTCAAGAAACTAAGGGCATGGTTATATGTGTAAACCACAAATTCCCTTGGTACGAGATAATGTCTCAACTTTTTGAGTGCTTGCACCATTGCATACAGCTCCAAATCATAGGTGGGGTACTTTTTTTTGGCCTCATTCAAATTCTCTGAGAAGAATGCCACAGGGTCTCCCTCTTGACTCAACACTCCCCCAATGGCTAGCTTACTAGCATCACACTCCACCACAAATAACTGGTTGAAGTTAGGGTACCTATGAGTAGGTAGTTCTTCTATCCTTTTCTTCAACATTTCAAAGCCTTGATCTGCTGCTGCTGGCCCCTTGAACTGACATTTGATTCCTACTTTAATAGTGTTGAGGATAGGGGTACATACATTACTAAAGTTCCTCACAAACATCCTATATTAGGAGGTTATTCCATGAAAACTTCTAACATCTCCTATGGATCTAGGTTTTTGCCATTCCAAAATAGACTTGACCTTATCAAGATCCATCTTCATACATCCATTCGCAACAAAAAAACCAAGATATACTAATTCAGTCTTCAAGAACTCACATTTTTCCTGATTGATCATCAATTTATTTTGGTGTAGCCTCCTCAATACCATTTCCAAATGCTTCATGTGCTCCTCCTTAGACCTGCTAAAGATCAAAATGTCATCAAGATATACTATTACAAACTTACCTATAAAATCTACTAGCACTTCATTCATGAGCCTCATGAATGTGCTAGGTGCATTTGCTAGGCTAAAGGGCATTACAAGCCACTCATACAACCCTTCATTTGTTTTGAAGGCTGTCTTCCACTCATCACCAGGCCTAACTCTGATTTGATGATACCCTGACTTCAAATCCACTTTGGAGAAATAACAAGAACCTCCCAAGTTGTCTAGCAAATCCTCAATCCGACACATGGGGAATCTATATCTGATTGTGATATTGTTAATAGCCCCTTGAGTCAATGAACATCCTCCATTTTCCATCCTTCTTAGGTGCAAGGACAATTGGAAAAGCACAAGGACTCAAACTCTTCCTTATTATCCCTTTCTCCAACAAATCTTGAATCTATTTTTCTATCTTTGCATTCTGACTTGGTGTCATCTTATATGCTGCCTTGTTAGGTAGATTATCTCTAGGTATGAGGTCTATCTGATGAATCACATCCCTCATGGGTGGCAATGGACTAGGCAATCCATTATCCACTATTTCATTGTACCTTTCCAATAGTGCTTGTACCTCTTGTGGCATATTGGCTTTCTCCTTAGTCTCCTCCTTTGGCTTCACTATCATTGCACAACAGACCCCTCTTTCCTTCTTCATAACCTTTAGGAACTTATTTCCACTCAAAAGAATCACACTGGTTCCCACATGCTTCTCCTCATTAGGTTCTTTTAAGGGATCCATTGAAACTTCTTTCCTTGTTTAGTAATCACATAGCTATTCTTCTCACCATTATAAATGGATTTCACATCATATTTCAATGGAAATCCTAGAAGGAGATGACATACATCCATGGGAAATATGTCACATAGGAACTTGTCCTTATACTCTCCTATCTCAAACTCCACCATAGTTTGTTCATCCACCACTATCTACTGTCCCTTATTTAGCCATGACACTTTGTAGGGGGTAGTGTGAGGTATCCTTCTAAGTTTGAGTTTATCCACCATCTCAGTTGGCACTATGTTCTCTATGGAGCCAGAGTCCACTATCACCTTGCAAATATTCCCATGTGACCTACAAGTAGTTTTAAACAAGTTCTTTCTTTGAGGTGGTTCTGTAGCACTAGGAACTTTCAACAAATTCCTTCTCAACATAAGATTTTCTCCATCCAATATTGGACCTGCCTTGGAGATTGGAGAAGTGACACTTTGTGTGTCATCCTCTTGCACTAATTGATTTCTTCTTTCTCCTATAGATGATGTAGAAGTCTTGTTAGGATATCTGCGCATTGTATGGCCCACTTGATTACAATTGTAACATATGCCAGTGAAGACAGAATTGGTCCTTCCTTGTGACTGGAATCTACCCCTGGGTGGCCCTCTTCCTCTGTATCCTCCTCTTTGGAATGACCCTCTATACTAGTTACTCCCACTACTGTTAGTGGACTAAGTCTCTTCTAGTCTACTTGGGCTTTTTCCTCTACCAAAGTTACCCTAGCCTCTGAATCCTCTATTGTTATTACCCCTACCTCTTTTTTGGAAATCATTCCTCCTAGCCTTCTCCTCTGCTCTCAAGGCTAGCTGAAAACATTTGTGCATATTGTCAAGAGCCATCATAGTGATTTCATCTTGGATTCCTTGTCTCAACCCATTGAGGTACCTTGCTACCTTTTCTACATCTTCTTCTTGTCTTCTTTCCCTTAGGCTCAATTTGTGGAATTCCTCAGTGTAGGCACTTACTGACAACTCTTTTTGTGTCAAGTTCTGCAACTTTTGATACATTTGAATCTCATAATTAGTGGGTAAGAATTGTTCCCTCAACCTGATCTTCATTCTATCACAAGAAAATATCTTCTTCTTACTAGTGGTTACCCTATCATCCCGCATCATGTTCCACCACACCAATATAGATCCTTTGAGTCTAGCCTTGGCATAACCGACTCTCTTCTCCTCTGACACTTCTTTGTAGTCAAATTGGTTGTCTATGGCCTCTAGCCAATCCAATAACTCTTCACCATTCACACTGCCACAATAGTAAGGTATGTGTTCCATACTATCTTTGTTAATGGACTTAAAGGAATCCAAGAATACATTCTAATATTTATCCATCTCCACTTCTTTTCCTTTACTAGTTGTCTCTCATGTCTGGCTTTCATCCTCTTCATCACTTTCATCTCCCCATTCAGTGACTTTCCTCTTACCCTTTGTCTCTGTCATATTGGCCTTTGCCAATAGATTTTGGACCAAGTCCACTATGGCTTCTTTTCTCATTTCCTTGGGTGGCATGCTATCAACCTTGTGTCTTTCCACCACTTCAGACATACACTAAACTTAAATAAATTATGGCTCTGATACCACTCTAATGCAGAGGCTCTAGAGTTCTAGTGTTTCCTTCTCCCAAAGTGCATATTACTTCTCCTAACCATCCAATGGTTTACTCTTCTATGTTTTCTTCACCAATATGGATCTCCTAGACCCTCCCTACCAACTTTCCTCCTAGGTATAGTTGATTTGATAAAGACACAAAGCTCACAAAATTTCAACTAGTCCAACTAGTTCATCAATCTTCTTGATTCTTCACTAGATCTTCCTCTATAACCCCAAACCCTTTATTAGGATATTTCCCATACTCTCCATAAAATCTTTTCTATGTTCTTGAATCATTAAAATTCCATTGGAAACATTTCCAACACTTCTGGATACTTCAACAATCCAATTGTTGCCACTATGCACTAGTAGGCCTAATTAGGCCTATTTCTAGTAGGTCTATTTTCACTATTTTGAGCCAAATGCTCCAAATTCTCCCAAAAAAACTCACAAAAGAATTTATAAATATAAAATCTATCCACTCACCCTTCAAGAATCAAAAGCTATAGTTTCTCAAGGCACCCACAACCCTAATTGCTACCAGGCCCTAGTTTTCAGCCTATCTTTTAGGCCTCTGGACCAGTCAGTGCAAATTGTCTTCAATTTTTTCTTCAAACTTACTTCACCACCCATAACCTTTTGATCCTTCAAGGAGACACATTAGGGCTTCTACACATGCCACTAAGTCATCCATCCAAGATCATGGGTGCTCTTCTTCAATTCAATCTTTACCCTGTCCAGGCTCACCTACTCCTAGAAGTCAGCCATAGGGATTCACTCCAAGTCTAGGAATTCAATTGAAAGAAAAAAAAGAAAAAAAAATCACTATTTAAATACCCTAACCCATCATCCCACATGTTTTCATCCATTTTTAACTGTGGATGCTTCGGTTAGTGCCATTTTTGTTCCTGCAACTCTGCAAATTGAACTTGCAAACACAATCACCTGAATCCTAATGTAACTCCACACAAACTTAACTTGAAATCAAAATAATAAATGATAAATAAATATAATACAATTCAATACACCCCCATGTGGAAATATTACCTAATATAATCCGTACACAGTCGTACACAATACAAAAAAACACTGTAATTTGTAATGAAACTCAGAAAACCATCCGTACAGAATGATCACAAATTTAATCTGCAATCCAAAACTCCATTAAAATTTCCAAAATCAATAATCCATGCTCAAATACTTGAGCACGAGTGGTTACAACTATCCAAACCTCCATTTTTAACTTTTTGCAAAAGTTGCAAAAGTTGCTAGCAAATTTGAGCATTTCATGTTCTTTGACCATTTTAGTCAACTCGATGCATTTTTACCACTCCTATGACCCTAGTTAGGACACTTAGGGTCCTAGAAAAGACTAAAACCTCAAGTTACTCAAAAATAGCAAATTTTACCATTCTAGGCCAAAATGACTACATTGTCACCTAGGAGCATGTTTGTAGGAGCACTTTTGCTCTTACAAACATGAATGAACAAGTTGGGATCCAATACTGATAGATCTTATTACAACCCAAAACAAAGACCCCTAACACAACCCTAAATAGACAAATCACACCAAAATGGGAGGTGCTCTGCACCACTTGGTAATCCTTCTTAACCAAAAATATGTTTGCTTTGGTTCTTTACCTTGTTTGGAGGCTGCTCGGTGAAGTACTCTATTACCCTGTTGCTCGAGTATGCTTGTTCCGAGTTGGTGTCTGATTTTCAGGTATTCTTGTTCCGATTTGTTTTCTATTGCTCAGGTATGCTTGTCCCGAGTTGATTTTTTGTTGTTCGGGTATGCTTGGCCTGAGTCATTTTCCCATTGCTCGGTGATCTCTATTCCCGCATTGTTGCTATTGCTCGGTTTGCTTCTCCCAAATTATTTATCCTGATCTCGCCGACTTCTACATTTAATTATTGTGGTATAATTTATGTGAGTTATCTCATTGGGATTTGTGTGGACCTAAATATGCGTCTGTCTTATGAATTTGAACGCCGACCTCTTTGGTGGCCTCTTGTATATATTTGTTTCAATGTTCCTAGTTTAGGGGAGTTCGAGATTAGTTCTTGGAGGATATTAAATTTGGATAGAAGATTAACTATTGAAATATCTGGAAGGTAGGTCTATGACCTCGCATATATGAAGATCAATCTGTAAATCATTTGAATGTATATGGCCATAAGCGGGAAGGCCTTACAGCCTGACATGTAAGGAGCTTGATTAATTAATGAAATATAAGATATCTTTTGTTCCTTCTCTCACTTTGTTGTTGTTGTTTCTGCATTGTTGTATCTACAAGTTGGTTTTGATACTTGGGAGAGCCTTTGGCCCTACTTCCCTACCATCCTTGCATTAGGTCCTCATCCATGAATCTTCCTAGAACTTTATACAAGAACCATTCTTGATCACCCAAGATAAGTATGGTAAAATGACCTCCCAACTTTGAATGATGAAATTCTATGTATGTTTGAACCTTTGGGTGGATTTTGCAAAGTGAAAATACTCTTTGGAAAATCTAAATCTAGGTATTTAGCTCTAATCAGTTGGGCCCATTTTGAGGATGGTTTGATGTTAAATGGTATTATAAACTTATAAAGTAAAAAATTTATCTTATAATAGGAATTTGGAAGTACAAACTATTTAATCCTTTTATCTTGGCATACACAAGCTACAATCTATAAGGGTTTTTGATCCACCACATCTAGATCTACCAATCTCTAATGGATCACCTCCTAATTATGTTAATTTTATAACTCTATTGGGTGATTGCATGGCTAGATCCAAACCTCAAAATGATTAGATTTGTACATAAACTATTTGGCAGCTTTTTGGTCCCCAATCTTGGTGCACATGCCCGTAAGGATGAATTTTTTAATGAATGTTTTGTCCTTGTGCCAAGGGTTCCTTGGTGGGGCATTACAATATTCTCTACATGGTTGCAAATATCCCAATCTCTACATCAATACATGGTCACACATCTATTGTATGCATAGCCATCCAATTCCAACAAAGCCAAAAATGACAGAAAATGATAGTACGACACAAGATATAGGAAATATGTTAATTTATAAATAAAATATATAAATATGTAGAAACAAAAATTATCATTTTTCTAAGGGTAAAACAAATTCTAGGATAGATCTAAACATGTCTAAAGATAAACTAGAAGAGATAGATCCTAAATTAAGGTTAAATTATATAATTAACTTATAAAGTTTATAATTTAGCTTGCATTAGGAAGTTGGAATTAAAAACTATTTATTCCCTTTATCTTGGCATGCATAAGGTACAATCTATAAGGGTTTTTGATCTACGCCATATAGATCTACCAATCTCTAACCCATCACCTCCTAATTATCTTAACCTTATAACTCTAGACGATGATTGCATGACTAGATCCAAACCTCAAATTGATTAGATCTGCACATAAATTGTTTGGTGTCTTTTTTCTCCTCCATCTTGGTGCACATGCCCCTAAGGATGAAACTAGATACTCCATTATTAAAATTTGGGAACTACAAAGGATTTCTAAGCTAGTCCACAATTAGCTCAAATCTAAAGAATAAATAAGCTTTTGGAAGGAAAAAATAGTAGTTTGGCTCTAAATATTTGAAACACACGCCATCATATAACTAATGAATAACCACTTATCACTATAAGACTAATAATATCATATCACACATCTCATTCAAGTCTTTTCCAATATTATAATCATCCTATGATGCCAAATGTGTATGACCTATAATTTTTTCTCAAAAGGTAAAGAGGAAACCTACTGTAGAAATAGTAGTTTGGCTCTATATTTGAACCACACACCATCATATAATTAATAAATAACCACTTATTACTATAAGACTAATAATATCATATCACACATCTCATTCAAGTCTTTTCCAATATTATAATCATCCTATGATGCCAAATGTGTATGACCTTTAATATTTTCTCAAAAGGCAAAGAGGAAACCTATGGCAGAAATATTTCTTAGCGTTCTTTGATTATCAAAAGGAAGTGCACTAGAACTCAAACCCTCACTTCTTATAAAAGCATTAATTTTGTGATTCACGAATGAGATATCTTGCTCAAAATTAGATTTAAAGTATAAATTTTATTTCTAAAATTTTTACTTTTCACATTCTATCACCCCCACTTATTCTAAGAGCATTAATTTTGTGATTCACTTATAAGAGATCTTGTTCAAAATTAAATTCAAAATACAAAATTTTGTTTTTAAATTTTTTGATATTTCATATTCTATCACCACTATGATGACCAATTTTTGAGAATTATTCCCTTGCCTATATAAGATACATTATGATCTCAAAAATGGGCAAAAATTATCATCATCCAAAATTTCTAATCCAAATAAAAAAACATTTAAATATCGTTTATCTTTAGGATAATTAAATTTTTCTCTTTCATTTGAATAATTATTTAAAATATGAATATTATCACGAGTTTATATAATTAGATTAAACCTATTCATCTATTTAAAAAAAAAAAATTCTTAAACCAAGATTGTTGACAAGCTACAATGAGAAACCTCATATTCATCCTTAGACTTTGACAACATACAATTATGATAAGCATCTATATAAATAAAAATTGAAAGTTTATGTTACATTTATTTTTCAACAACATACATAAATAATGTTTGAAAAAATATTATAATAAAATAAGTAAATGTTTATTCTTTATAAAGAATAGTGACCTAGTAATTATAAAGAGTAATTTTAAACCACTTATAAGAGATCTACATACAAATAGTCCTCAAACTTTAGAGCGTCATATCTAACAAGTTTGTAAATAAATAAGCTTATTTTTAAATTAAATATTTTTTTTGTAGCTTGGTTCTCTCCTTCATGATGCTAGTGGGTTTGGTATTCTTTCAATCTATTGGAAAGGAATAATTCTCTATGCTAAATGGGTTAGTAGAGATCTAGGTGAGAATGTTTCTTACAAAAATTCTTATTAGACTTAGTATTCAATTAGGACCTTGAATTGGATGAAAACACCTTGATCTTTATAGTCTTCTCACTATAAAAAACTTGTTTATATTCATTAATGCACTTTTATCATTAGAAATTATTTATTTTAATCTATTATTTAGATTTTATCCCATCTAAACTCTAATAGTATACCTTTGTACCACCTCCTTTTTCTAATTATTATACTATTAACTTTTCATTAATATAACAATAAATACCTAATTCATTAATTTTTTTTTATCCCCATTCTATATTTTTAATACATTCAGCTTACTCCTCTAAACGTTACCAAAGTAATGAAACATCAAAATATACATAAAAGAATGCTCTATTTAATTCTTCCATCTCCAACATATTCTCAAACAAATAAAAATGAAGAAAGAAGTTTAAAAAGCCTAGTAGAAAATAGCGTAATATTAAAATCTATATATCTAAGAACAACTTTATTATAGGATTGAAATAGTTTCTTCACTCCCTCGATTTAAAACCTGGATGAAAGAGGCCATAAAATCCTGTAGCAAATAGCTGAAAACTTCAAGATATATTTAAAACCTGAATGAAAGAAGTCATATCCAGAAGTCATAAAATGCTGTAGCAAACAGCTCAAAACATCAAGATATGTTTAAAACCAACTTTATGAAAGCACTGCCTAAAACAGTTTCATCATCCCTTGGACTTAAATCCCGGATGAAATTAGAAACCTTTATTTTCTCAAAAATCCCCTGAAAACCAAGACCACAAACCCCTCAAAATACCAATCAAGGGACCTCAATATGGCTTTTGTCCAATGTAATTGCCAGGAGGATTATAACTGCAAATGATAAGAACACCCTGATTTCCATCACAAAGCACACGAGCACAGCCAACATCAGTAGAATCCCCCCACACTACTT
>MU224342.1:806964-820680 GCA_018584345.1 Thuja plicata
AGGCCTAAAAAGTAGGGGCTCCTATTTTGGAGGAAAAGATTCCAAATAAACCTTTAGCCACCAAAAAAAATTCTCATGGGACCTCTCTTTCCTACAAAATAGAGCCCAAGCCCCCCTCATAGGACCCCTGCCTTAGAATTCATAATTTTTCTCTCTGTCTATGAACGTCTTCAACATAACTAATTTTGGGGTGTTTAATATAAGAGAATTCAGAAATTATAAATAATCATTGGTGATATATATGTTTTGTTCTATTTGTAATATAAAAAAAAATGTAAAATATAAAATATGAAATGGATGTTATTGATAGATAGATGTTGATGTTATGTTACCAAAATGTAAAGAAAGGAGATTTGTTTATTATTTGTTGTTCGATTTGTTTAAAGTGTGTTAAATCCCTTAACCCTACTTTACATTTAATTTGATTGTATTGATTGTGTATTGCAATTGTGATTAGGAAGAAGATAAGATGCTCCTTTTCTAACCTCAAATGCACAAATGGAAGATCCAAGTTGATTAACCCAAAAGAAGAGTTAATGCACAAATGAATCAACTATTCGGAAAGAGAACAAAGAAGGGGATCATAAATTCTGTTAATTGATTAAATGAATATGTTTAATTATAGTAATTGAAAAGGACAGGAAGAAGAACCAACCTTACAAAATTGCAGATCAAAGAATGCTATTTTCTGAGGTCTGTAGACTGCTTATGGAAAAACTGACAGATGATCTCGAATCGGAACGCAGAGACGAACAAAACCCAGAAATATTTTTTTGTTTTGATGTTGTCTTATAAAAAAGGTCGACCTTGACCCATAAATGTCAACCCTGACCCAATAATGTCGACCCTAACCTGCACAGGTCCGATAGAGAATCTGTTCACGCCGTTCGAAAGAAAGCCGAAAAGGGTATCCAGATCTGGTCTCAAATCTACAGTCCTCAACCTGTACCTGCAAGAAAAAGAGGTTTGTTTGTTGTCGAGGAGAGGTTTGCCTTAGTCAAACCCCAATTTAGGAATTAACCTTGAAATCAATAAAGTATAGAATGCTAGCAAGTAGTAGAATTGAATCTAACAATGAAGCTATGATATTCAATAGACATGCAATTGTAATTCAAATGTAAGAAAATATGAAAGTATGAAAGCATGGACTTTAAAAACCATAAACTTCCATGATTGTATGCTTGAAATCCACCTTTAGGAGAGTATGAAAGAATCTTGAGGATGCACAAAGGATCTTGAAGGAAGATCACACCACCATGATAGCTAGATCTAGAGCTTGAATGATGAATCTTGAATGTTTAAACCAAATCCCTTCAAAGGCTTAAAAGCTTGAATCCTTGATCTTCAATGGAGAACTTGAATGCTTGAAAGGAAGACTTTGAACACCTTGATAACTTGAGAACATGTAGAACAATGGATGCTTGAACTTTTGCTTGATCACCTCTTATTACTTAGTTGATGGTTAGAGAAAACGAGAGAAGAAAACTTCCTTTTATATGAAACTAGGGCACAATCTTCTAAGGAGGCCGACATAGGATAATTAAATTCCAATTAGACCCATGTCCCTAGAAGAGGACCTATATTAAATATAATTTAGGGATCAACACTTCAAAACCCAAAATAGCCGACCTAGAAGCGGGGAAATTAAATTTTGGATGACCCCCGTCAACCGATAGGATTTCAGATTTGAAACGGGGACCCTAGTCAGGGTCGAGGTCAACCCTGACCTAGGTCAAGGTCGAGGTCAACCTTGACCCAGGGGGTCAGAACCCCTGGAAAATATGCTAGGTGGGGTAGAAGGTGCCCGGAGAGGCCCAATCAGGGTCCTAAACAGGCATAGAAGCAGAGGATGATGCAGAAATAGGAGGATGATATGATGGAGGTCAAAAACATCCCCTAAGGAGGGCTAAACATTCTTAACATGGAAGTGCTTCCATTTCAAGACGATACATTAAGCCCTCACTTTAGCGGGAGTACATAAATCGAATGTGCTCATAGTTAAGTTAGAAGAAAGACACCGGTGGATTGCAACAAAATAGAACATCACTAAGTCAAGGACATGAGTCCTTAGACAAAGGATTCTAACTCATCATACATACATAAAGATATGGAAGTAAAGAACAATTAATCATAGAAAATATACATGACTACATAAGTAAGACAAGAACAACACCATAGATAACATAGCTTCATGATCTAATCCTACTAGCATGAAAGCGAAAGAGAGAAGGGAAAGTGATTACCTCACCTAGTAAGATGCCCACCTTACTATTAATCACCATGGAGGGAGAGCCCAATAGGTTCACCCAAAAACTGTGCTTGTAATTGTAAATGTGTCTTCTGACGGCTTTTGAAAATATCCATAGATCCAGATTCTTGTATCACCATGGAATATAAAATGCGTGTCCATTCAGGGTTTAGCAACTTATGTGTGTTATCTCTCAAGGATTTAGCATATTGTAAAATAAAAAGGGTGTATATCTCTTCAGGATTTAACAACTTATGTGTGTTACCTTCCAAGGATTTAGCAAAAATAAAAGTAAAAATGTGTGTCTCTTCAAGATTTAGCAACTTATGTGCGTTACCTTCCAAGGATTTAGCATGCTACAAAATATAAATGAATGTAAACTATAGTACAAGGGAGGCCCTATATATGCCCCCCTCCTTATCATGGCTACCTACTAGGTAGGATAAGGAAGAGGAAGAGGATACCTACTTCACAAGGTAAGGAGATGTCTAGCTTAACAACAATGTATACCATATTCTTAATGAAGAGCCTTGACCCTTCCATCCAAGAACATAGATAATCGTGAAATGGATATGTCACTTATGGAAAAAGGATCCTCAAAGAGGAAGAGATCTTATCAGCAAGAGCCCTACCAAAGAGGAGTGCTTAGGATAAAATGTCATCTTCTAAAGAAAAGAGAGAACAAAGATTCAATCAACAAGCCCCTTGTAATCAAGAGGAAGAGGAATCCTTGGATGAAGGAATCAAACTCTAACTCAAAGCAAGAGAAAGAGTTTATCAAAAACATAGTTTATGAAATAAAGTAGAGGTGATGACCTAGGACAATCACCTCTCATATAAGAAGATATCAATAGTCAAAACACAAATCTTTATAAAGAAATAATGTTGTAAGATAAACACACGCCACTAAGCTAAGGAAAGTAGCTCCTTAGATAGAGGAAGAAAGAACATACCTTGCCCCCCAGGTGTGAAGGCAAGGGATATATTATGTCAAGAGATTTCATAGCAAAGAGATATCCTTACAAAACAAATGTTTTTTAGAAACGATATCACAAATGATTTATAGGGATAGAATATAGAAAGAATAACCAATTAGACTCAACACAAAAGATATGCTAAGAGTAGAAATGGATCCTAGAAGACTGGAATAAGATACCTCTTGCCCCCCAGTGAATAGACAAGAGGATAAATGCAATTTAACTTGTAGAAGAACGAGGGGAATACCCTATATCAAAATTATGAAGAAATTGTAATACCGCTCGGGAATAAGATATAATTCCAAGAAAAATTCTTTCTCTGACATATAGATTGAAATGCACACACTCAGCAAGTAAATGTTTATTACTATTGTGGAAAGGACATTTGTACTTATGTAAAGCATTTTTCAAAATAGGTTTAAAGTTTTCTTTCTTGGAATTCATTAGCTGGACATACACTTTCTTAGCCACATCTTGAGGAGTATCAGGATGATCTAAGGTAGGTGTTGGAAGAAGAATATCAAGAGGAGGGCGTTAGTTAATATCAGCTACCTCAAATTGAGAAGGTAGGAAGTCTATACCATGCATATTTTGTTTAGGAGACACATGAATCAGGTTTTTGATGCCATGTTCATTAACACCAAGCCCTAAACCCTTATAACCTTGTTTGTCAACCATAGTGTATCCGTTAGTGTATCTATCTTGCAAAGCTTCTATGGGAGGTGATTTATTATTGTGTTCATGAAAAAATGTTGTGTAAGGTGGAATGATGGTTTTAGGAGAAGTTTCTTTGGATTTCCCTTTAATATCATCATGAACGGGATAAGAAGGAGAAGGTAAATCTAGAAATTCTTGCACATCCTCATCGTGTGCTATAGTTTGAGCCTTAACAAAATTATGAGAAGAACTAGAGATGGAAGATGGAAGAATACGAGTGGGATTATTAGAAATGATTGGATTAGGAAGGTTAAGATTAGGATTAGGAAGATTAGGAAGATTACGTAATGGAGTATCATCTACCAAATTCTTCACATAATCCAAAAGAGCAATAAGTCCACTACACAAATCCTTAATTAAAGTTTTGAAAGTAGGGAGACTAGTACTAGTCAATCTTAAAATAGCATAAGAAAGTGAAACATGAAGATTAACAAACATGACAAAGTGGATGACACTCTCATAGACATCATAGGTACTATAGAGAGATGCTAAAAGAAGCATAATGAGAAAAATAGTCATACACCAAAAGAATTTCCTAATGAAAATGCAAGAAGTGTTTTTGTATTTATAAATGCAATTTGTAATCTAAGATGTAAATCTAACACCAAAGAGAAGGAGTTGTCTATCGCAGGTTCACCAAAATGTAATATAAAAAAAAATGTAAAATATAAAATATGAAATGGATGTTATTGATAGATAGATGTTGATGTTATGTTACCAAAATGTAAAGTAAGGAGATTTGTTTATTATTTGTTGTTCGATTTTCTTAAAGTGTGTTAAATACCTTAACCCTACTTTACATTTAATTTGATTATATTGATTATGTATTTCAATTGTGATTAGGGAGAAGATAAGATGCTCCTTTTCTATCCTCAAATACACAAATGGAAGAACCAAGTTGATCAACCCAAAAGAAGGGTTAATGCACAAATGAATCAACTATTTGGAAAGAGAACAAAGAAGGGGATCTTAAATTCTGTTAATTGATTAAATGGATAAGTTTAATTATAGTAATTGAAAAGGATAGGAAGAAGAACCAACCTTACAAAATTGTAGATCAAAGAATGTTATTTTCTAAGGTCCGTAGACTATTTCTGGAAAAACTGACAGATGATCCCAAACCGAAACGCAGAGACGAACAAAACCCAGAAATATTTTTCCATTCTGATGTCGTCTTATGAAAAAGGTCGACCTTGACCCACAAATGTCAACCCTGACCCAATAATGTTGACCCTGACCTACATAGGTCCGACAGATAATCTGTTCACGCTGTTCGAAAGAACGCTGAAAAGGGTATCCAGATCTGGTCTCAAATCTAAAGTCCTGAACCTGTACCTACAAGAAAAAGAGGTTTGTTTGTTGTGGAGGAGGGGTTTGCCTTAGTCAAACCCCAATTTAGGAATTAACCTTGAAATCAATAAAGTATAGAATGCTAGCAAGTAGTAGAATTGAATCTAACAATGAAGCTATGATATTCAATAGACATGCAATTGTAATTCAAATGTACAAGAAAATATGAAAGTATGAAAGCATGGAATTTAAAAACCATAAACCTCCATGATTGTATGCTTGGAATCCACCTTGAGGAGAGTATGAAAGAATCTTGAGGATGCACAAAGGATCTTGAAGGAAGATCACACCACCATGATGGCTAGATCTAGAGCTTGAATGATGAATCTTGAATGTTTGCACCAAATCCCTTCAAAGGCTTAAAAGTTTGAATCATTGATCTTCAATGGAGAACTTGAATGCTTGAAAGGAAGACTTTGAACACCTTGATAACTTAAGAACATGTAGAACAATGGATGCTTGAACTTTTTCTTGATCACCTCTTATTACTTAGTTGATGGTTAGAGAAAATGAGAGAAGAAAATTTCCTTTTATATGAAACTAGGGCACAATCTTCTAAGGAGGCTGACATAGGATAATTAAATTCCAATTAGACCCATGCCCCTAGAAGAGGACCTATATTAAATATAATTTAGGAATCAACGCTTCAGAACCCAAAACAGTCGACCCGGAAGCGGGAAAATTGAATTTTGGATGACCCACGGCAGCCGACGGGATTTCAGATTTGAAAGGGTGACCCTGGTCAGGATCAAGGTCGACCCTGACCTAGGTCAAGGTCAAGGTCGACCTTGACCCAGGGGGTCAGAACCCATAGAAAATATGACAGGTGGGGTAGAAGGTGCTCGGAGAGGCCCAATCAGATTCTAAACAGGCACAGAAGTAGAGGATGATGCAGAAATGAGAGGATGATATGATGGAGGTCAAAAACATCCCCTAAGGAGGGCTAAACATTCTTAACATGGAAGTGCTTCCATTTTAAGATGATACACTATTGTAACAATTTATCTTTTTTTTCCATAAACAAGTCTTCAATAAACATATTTGGATGTTAACAATTATAAAATAAGAATATTTATTTAGAAATGAAATTAAGTTTGGATCCACCTCCAGCAATGTCGAATAGATAGCTACTTAAAAAAATATTTTTTTGGAAATAATTAAGATCTTAAATTCCGAAAGGTGAACCAAATTATGTTTACTACACAATGGAAGAGTGAGACAATTAGATGTCTAGTCAGCCTGTCTAGTCAGCAACTTCCCAGTTTAAGAGAAACAATATTTTTACACCTACAACACAAAACATAGTTAGAGAATAATAAAACTGTAGTATGTAGAATTCCCATTCAACAGAGTGTGAAGGCCTAGCATTCTAAATTTCTTCCTTGAGAGATAGGTCTGCTAACGAGCCTAGTGGTTGTGAAATCCTGGGAATATTACTGAAGTCTTTATAGGATAAGATCACTCCCCGTCTCCAAATCAACCCCAATATTAGCCAAATGATCCTCCATCCTGTTTGTTTCTAAAAACCAATGAATTACCTGAAGAACTAAAAAACAATGAGTTATGAGTTATCTAAGAAACTAAAAAAAAACAATGAGTTGGCCAAATGATCTCAAGACACACTCAAGAAATTAGGAGATAATAACTTGCAGCAATGATACCAACAACACAACTCCTTAAGGTTACTGGCCTTCTCTATTTTAGTGCTATGAAGGTTTCTTTTATCGGTAGAAGTTTAGTTTATCATATTGTTAAGACTGTTATAAGCTTATATTTTATTATTTTCAAAAACTTATGCACCCCCCGAGCTATCTAGACTGCTTGGATTATGGTGATAATCATAAATCTCATAGCTTCTTTATTTTGAAGTTGGTGAACTATTTTATGGATTATATTTTGAAGTATAGAGCCATTACTAGTGATAGTTTAGCCATAACTATTAGCTTCAGTTTTTTTAGCTCCTACATACAAATAGTATCCAATTAGGAAATCCAATTCAATGAAAGGGCCTTGGTTTTTATAGTCTTCTCACTATAGAAAACTTGTTTAAATTCAATAATGCACTTTTCTCATTAGAAATATTTATTTTAATCCATTGTTTAGATTTTATCCCATCTAAACTCTAATAATATGCCTTTGTACCACCTCCTTTTTCTATTTGTTATACTATTAACTTTTCATTAATATCAAAACAATAAATACCTAATTCATTAAAAAAATTGTCCTCTTCCTTTATTTTTAATATATTCAACTTACTTCTCTAAACATTCCCAAAGTAATGAATATCAAAATATACATAAAAGATTGCTCTATTTAATTCTACCATCTCCAAAATATTCCCAAACAAATAAAAAAGAAGAAAGAAGTTTTAAAAACCTAGTAAAAAATGGCTTAATATTAAAATCTATATATCTAAGAACAACTTTATTACAGGATTGATATATATGTTTTGTTCTATTGTAGCAAAGAGCTCAAAACTTCAAGATATGTTTAAAACCAACTTCATGAAAGCACTAAAACAGTTTATTCATCCCTTGGACTTAAATCCCGGATGAAATTAGAAACCTTTATTTTCTCAAAAATCCCCTGAAAACCCAGAACACAAACCCCTCAAAATACCAATCAAGCGCCTCAATATGGCTTTTGTCCAATGTAATTGCCAGGAGGATTATAACTGCAAATGATAAGAACACCCTGATTTCCATCACAAAGCACACGAGCACAGCCAACATCAGTAGAATCCCCCCACACTACTTGCGTGTAATGCCCACACATTTGGCCAGCAGCACAGGAGTTAGACTCGTACTCATAAAACTGTTTCTCTTTAATCCATTCTGACACTGCTTCCGAATTACTGAAGCCCTGGCCACTGCCCCAGAATAGGTTTTCCCCATATGGCCCATCAGAGTGCTGAAGAAGACAATCACCTCTGCGCTCATTCAGATAACTCTCTGCATAAGCCTGCAGTCTGGAGTCCCATTTCAATGGCTGAACTCCTACTTGGGATCTTTCTCTATTGTGAGGGCCCAAGAAATCTTCATTCACTTGCGCACTGCAAATGTGAAACAAAAGAACAACCACAACTGAATACAAGAGCTTCATTCTTAATGTTTTTGGAGAGATATTATCAGATTGCTGAGAAATGAATATGGAGAGATGTTTCTGTTGATTAAATGAATTGGGTATTTGGTATTTATAGCTTTGATGATGTGTTTGTTAGTTTGCTGTGATGATAAATGTTTGGTCCGAGGTTCATGTAGATGTCTTGGCTATATTAAGGAATGTTCTATCTTAGAATTTTGATGGATATGACTGTTTAAAATCTGTGATGTTCAATGATATACTTAAGATGTTTGGATTTTGTTTGGATAGCAATGCTTTTTTGAGATTACTGTTACGTCATTGTTTTCCTGGTAGGCCGCTAATTGATGATGGTTGCAAAACTCCAGGGCAACCTTCAGTTCATTTTGTCTGTTAGAATTCATAATTTTTATCTTTATCTATGAACGTCTTGAACTTAACTTATTTTGGTATGTTTAATGTATGAGAATTCAAAAATTATAAATAATCATGGGTGATATATATGTTTTGTTCTAGTGTAACAATTTAACTATTTTTCACAAACAAGTCTTCAATAAACATATTTGGATGTTCACAATTGTAGAAGAAGAATATTTATTTAGAAATGAAATGAAGTTTGGATCCACCTCCACACATGTCGAGAATAGATAGCTACTTAAAAAAAATGATCATTTAGGAAATCATTAAGATCTTAAATTGCCAAAGGTGAACCAAATCATGTTTACTAGACAATGGAAAAGTGAGACAATTAGATGTCTAGTCAGCCTGTCTAGTCAGCACCTTCCCAGTATGAGAGAAACGATATTTTTACACCTACAACACAAAACATAGTTAGAGAATAATAAAACTGTAGTATGTGGAATTCCCATTCAACAGAGTGTGAAGGCCTAGCATTCTAAATTTCTTCCTTGAGAGATAGGTCTGCTAAAGAGCCTAGTGGTTGTGAAATCCTGGGAATATTACTGAAGTCTTTATAGGATAAGATCACTCCCCGTCTCCTAATCAACCCCACTATTAGCCAAATGATCTTACATCCTGTTTGCCTCTAAAAAATAATGAGTTATCTGAAGAACTAAAAAAAACAATGAGTTATGAGTTATCTAAGAAACTAATAAAAACAATGAGTTGGCCAAATGATCCGAAGACACTCTCAAGAAATTGGGAGATAATAACTTGCAGGAATGATACCAACAACACAACTCCTTAAGGTTGCTGGCCTTCTCTATTTTAGTGCTATGAAGGTTTCTTTTACCGGTAGTAGTTTAGTTTATCATATTGTTAAGACTGTTATAAGCTTATATTTTATTATTTTGGAAAACTTATGCCCCCCGAGCTATCTAGACTGCTTGGATTATGGTGATGATCATAAATCTCATAGCTGCTTTATTTTGAAGTTGGTGAACTATTCTATGGATTATATTTTGAAATATAGAGCCATTACTAGTGATAGTTTAGCCATAACTATTAGCTTCAGTTTTTATAGTGCAGGAGTTTTGTGACTTGAGACTGTAATGGCCTGAAGTTTGTTTGTTATTTGTTAATTTCGTTAAAAATTTGAAAACAAATGAAATTTTAAGTCTAAAGAGATTGGTTACTTAACGTTGTCTAAACTATCAAATTGTTAAAGAAATGTGTGAATGAAATATGCTAGTTTTGATGCGTCACAAAGTTTGTATCATGTTGTTTTAGACGATTGCAATATAGTGACACACATGTATGCTCTCTATTTAGATTGATGGTAAATGATTGTTTATAATTTTAAATATCAAAACAAAATATTTTATTTTAATTTTAATTAAGAGAAAAATAAGCATTCATCTTAATCTTTAACTACCTATGTAAGTTGTATAATAAAAAAATTACACCTAGCCATTGTACTCTTTCTTAACATTTAAAACAATACATCCTTAAAAATTTTATCAAATAGTTGTTTCTTAGAAACAAACTATTATGCTATCTATTTTACAACTTTGATTACTTAGCAAAAAAGACTTGCACAATAGATTTTATAAGCATGGTACATAAAAAAAAGGTACTTATTAATTTTAAAATTAAAATGAAAACTAACCACTAAAATAACACATATATTTAGCCTTAGATAATTTATGTTATCTGGGATCAAGGCCCTTTCCCTGTCAAATCATTCAAAAACAAATATTGTTAAGTCACATGAGATTTTAAGCCTACAAAAGATTGGTTACTTAAAGTTGTCTAAACTACCAAATTGCTAATAAAAGATGTGAATGAAATATGCTAGTTTTGATGTGTCACATAGTTTGTAACATGTTGTTTAGAGGATTGCAATATAGTGACACACATGTGTGCTCTCTATTTAGATTGATGGTAAATGATTGTCAATAGTTTAAATAACAAAAAAAAAAATTTATTTTAACTTTAATTAAGAGAAAATAAGCATTGATCTTAATCTTTAACTACCAATGTAAGCTATATAATAAAAAATTTACACTGAATCATTGTACTATTTCTTAACATTTAAAACAATACATCCTTTAAGATTTTATCAAATAGTTGTTTCTTAGAAACGAACTATTACACTATCTATTTTACAACTTTGATTACTTAGCAAAAAAGACTTGCATAATAGATTTTATAAGCATGGTACATAAAAAAAGTACTTATTAATTTTAAAATTAAAATGGAAACTAACCACTAAAACAACACATCTATTTAGTCTTAAATAATCCTTGTTGAACCTTTACAATCTATGTAGGTGGATGTCAAATGAAAGTCCAATTCTGGATTGAACATTCATTAACTATGTAAGTGGATGTGAAAAATTATTATCATATATGTATGCTAATTTTGGAAGTACAACTACAATGGAGTGTGCATCATACAAACTGACCAATATATTATTTAAGAGCAAGAAAGAACTGGGATTGCATGGTCAAGAGAGTACATTGCTCAAAGAGAAAGAAAAAATGACGTGCAGAATGGGCTAAGCTAGACAACAGACCATGTGATACTCACCTCACCAGCATCATTGTAATTGATAAGTAAGAGATATTTTCAAAGCAACATCATTGTAATTGTTGTAGACTCTTAAGACTTTTTGTGCATGTGGGGAGGAATCCACAATATTGTTATCGAAGGGGGTTGGTAGTTGTGATCAAAATCACAGCCATTAAAAAGAGTCACACTTGTTCACCACCATGGCTTACACACTTTGTCTATTGTGTGGATTACTAGTTTGTATGTGGTCGTGACACCGACTGCCACTAGCACATCAACTGATTGAATGAGAGACTATCAAATTGTTGTGTTTGTAATAGTTTTCATGACCTTTAAAAAATTCTCGTACATGAAAATATCATAATTTGACTTACTGTAAAAAAAAATATCTCCTACTTATTAATCTTCATTTTTATCCAACCCCTTTAGTATTCTCTATCACATGGGGTGAGCATTTGTACTAAATATTTCCCCCTGATTTATAGCTGCTCTATCACATGGGGTGAGTATTTGTACTAAATATTTCCCCCTGATTTGCTACTGTCTGAGTTGTGTTCATGATTGCACTTGTGGTAATCACCCTTCAAATATCCGGTGGGATTGCATAATCATGCCTACTGCATTCCACTATGTTCATGCTCAAGAGCAATACAGACGCTATTATTAACATCATTTTCATCTTTTATCAAAAACAAAGTGAAAAATATCAGGTTGCAAATAAAGCCCATAGAACAGGAGAAGAGAGCTTAAGTAAAACACCTGATCTATTATATTTAAACCAACAAATAAAACCATCTATCAATCTACATCCTATTGAAGTGAAGAAAAAATAATATTACCAGAAGCGAAAGCAGCAGCAGATGTCCAAGCGTAATGTATTACGTGAGAAACAGATTTAGTGATGACTATACTTATAGCCAAGCCACCACATGATGTCTACTTTGTGTTCATGGAGTGATTTTATGTACTGGTTTTTGTAATTTTTATGTTAATGTTTGCATTGGAGATTTATTGCTAGGAACGTCCACATTGGACAATAAGTAATTGGTAGGAGAAGAAAGAACCGTGTCAATACTTAGCAAGGTAGATATTTGGTATGCGGTCCTCAAGGAGGACTTGTTTAAGTCAAATTTAAATATTTTTAAATTCATAGGAGATAAAATAGATGAATTTTTTAGTAATGAAAATATAGATAATAAAGAATGAATTGGATTTTGTTTCTCAAGGACTTGTTTAAGTCAAATTTAAATATTTTTAAATTTATAGGAGATAAAATGGATGAATTTTCTAGTAATGAAAATATAGATAATAAAGAATGAATTGGATTTTGTTTATATGTTTTTGATATTAGCAGCAGCAAAATTAGGGTGCTGTCTCCAAATACAACAAACCAGAAGGATTAACAGTCGATTACCATTAACAGTACATTAACAGTCGATTCAATTAACAACACATTAACAGTAACCAGAGAATAACAGTGAGACAACAACCTATACTTACCTCTATAAAAAACAATCCAACATCTACGAACAAAACATCACATAGCATCATAAGAAAAGAAGACCAAACTGTAGAAGTTCATCAACGACATAATAGTTTTAAATTCATGCCACACAGGGCAAACCAACAAAGAGTTTATATTTTATTTTACTTATTTATTCAGATTTTATCTTATTCTTCTATATTTTTGTTGTAGGTACAATGAACATTTATTTTTAAAGTTTGGTATATTTGTCTTATTATAAAGTCAAATGCGTAAATTTAGCTTGACTTAAGTTTGATTAAATATGTAATGTACATGTTCTATGTTATAAAAAATATTATAATCTATAATCTAACATATTCTAGTAATATTAATGAATAAGATTTTCAAAGAGTATAATATGCCTAGTTTTTACTTGCATTCTATGTGATGTTATAATGATAAACTAATTTAATACTTATAGTATAAGTTATACCGTTGTCACCTATTGGCAAAAAAGCAAAGGAGAGGAAATCTAGGAATAAAAGGGGCCTATCACACAGAATTGAGAAGGCAGGAAGGGTAAAGGAGTCAGCTACAATAGATAGAGGCAGTCAATCTCCCATCTCTCCCAGAATTCAAGCGGTCTACGATCTCTTTGGTAGAGTTCAACATGGTGATTCAAGTAAGGAGAACAACTCCTTTTCTTTTGTTGAAAGATTACTAGAAGCAGATTATGTTGAAAAGGAAGATAGATGGAGCAACATATAAGGTTTGGTATATGTTGGTTAACAGTTTGTCCTCCCATTAGATTTGTAATCTCTGACTCTTTTAGCACCCAAGGTGAGAGAACAAAAGGATGTCACCAACAAATGGGTCAGTGTAAGTCTTCTATCACTGCCCTCTGA
>MU224342.1:896480-958776 GCA_018584345.1 Thuja plicata
CATACTTATTCATTATTTTCATTATTGTTACTTTGTTTTAGGTCTTCTCAATGTCAACTACTAATCATTGGTTTCTCTTTCTCCCTTGGGAATGCTTATCAAGTAGAAATGGTAGGATACCATCTATATTTCTTGAATACTCTTTATCAAAAGAGGATTAATGTCATTTATCTTCAATCAAATAAGGGGTGCAGAAGGTTTCTTTTCATCCATTGGGTATAGAAATTGAGTGGTATACCCAAATGATGCAAAGCATCTTCTGCACCCTCGATTTCAGTGAAGAGAGAAATGCCATTGTTACCCTTTGGATAAAGAAGATTCAAAACATAAATATGATATCCTACCATTACTACTTGATAAGCATTTCCAAGGGATCATAGATGCTCTATCCTACCACTGACATGTGGTCATTAGGTCTAGCCCTGACTATATTACTATATAAACAAGGGTTGCAGTGCAAGTATAGTCATGAATTCAAATAGCTATTTAAATATTCTATATCATGAATTCAAATAGATGTTTAAATATTATCAAAATAGTGAGCACAAAAACATAGTTGCAAATTTGCATGATGAACAAATACAATGATAATTTGTTAATGCTTTTGAACAATTTTCACATTGCAATACATTTAGCTTGCAACATAATTATTTTATTTTATATATTTATAGTTCATAAATTAAAATAAATCATATTAGCATAAGTAATTTTAAATTTTGAATCACCTATAAAAAGAGATCATTAGTCTAAGTGGTTCATTTTGTGTCAATTGAATCTCTGTAATTTGGTTTTCTATTTGTATCATTCTTCTTACTACATTATATTTTTTTGTATCTTATAATTTTTCTCCTAAATTGTTTTCTAAAATGCAATTCAGGTGAAATGGTCAACATTTGATTACTGTATCTTGATGTTTAAATGGTGACAAGAAGCATTCCTTTTGTCCTTATCTTACATGATAAGGCTATTTGACATACTTTCAGCACCTCTAGTATCACTCTCCATAGTAGATAATGAATTTAGTTCTAGACTCTGGCATAGATACCTATCATATTTCTAAACTCTTGCATAGATACCTATCATAGAATCTAGTTCTAGTATGGTGGAAGGCATCAAAATCAAAAATACTACTTCAGTGGGCAATAATCAAATGCGTAAACAGTCAAAATTTGATGAAGTAATACATAACATTAAAGATTCAAGTCAATCTGCCACTCACTTGAATTCAATAAAGGTTGTTTACATAGTTGTGGTGTCAATAATGTTGCTAGGGGTATGTAATATTTTGGCTATCCATGAATATCTGCAATCCCAAGACAGATTAAGATAAATAGTAGAGTTGAGCTAGGCTCTACAACAAGCTCAAGCTAGAGAGTATGTGCTGCTGGCAAGAAAAATGATGCCATATGTATACATGGAGGACCTTGGAATCCTCCTAGCAGATCAAAGTAACAACTATGGGGCTCATTACTTGTTCTGCAAGACATAGTATTTGCAAGAGTTGATAAGTAAGATTGATTGTGAAATTTAGGCTCTTAGATTTTTTGAAGATTTGATGTTGGGAAAGCAGTAATAGCCTCTTTCCATTTTGCATCTCATCATTGCATAAATCTTTCTTTCTAGAAAGGTTATTTCTTTTGTAATTCAAATGTCTTTGTTGAGCTTTACTCTCTTCTGTCGATTGACAAGGATTCTGATCCTTCTACTGCTTATTTAGTGGGACCAAGTACTGTAAAGATGGAAAAAGGATGTAATTCCCTTAAACCTACTTTACATTTAATTGAAGTTTTTGGATTGAAATGTGTATTAAGAGGAAAATAAGATGCTCCACCTTTATCCTCAAATGCACAAATGAAAGATCCAAGTTGATCAACCCAAAAGATGGAATAATGCACAAGTGAATCAACCATTTGGAAATGAAAACAAAGAGGGAGATCTTAAATTCTGCTAATTGACAATGCAGATATGATATATAATAGTAATTGAAAAGAACAAGAGGAATTACCAACCTTAAAGAATTGTAGATCTGAAGAATGTTGTTTTCTGGGGTCTGTACTCTATTTCTAGAAAAAATTGAAGTATGATCCGGAACTGAAACGTAGAGACAAAAAAAACCCAGAAATATTTTTGTGATCAGACACCGTCTTAAGAAAAAGGTTGACCTTGACCCACAAATGTCACCCCTGACCCAATAATGTCGACCCTGACCTGCACAGCCTCAACAGAAAATTTGTTTGTGGAGCCCGAAAGAAAGTCGAAAAGGGTATCCATATTTGGGTCCAAATCCATAGTCATGAACCTATACCTAGAAGAAAAAGAGGTTTGTTTGTTTTGGGGGAGGGTTTTTCCTTATTCAAACCCTGATTTAGGAATTAACCTTGAAATAAATAAAGTATAGAATGCTAGCAAGTAGTAGAATTGAATCTAAGAATGAAGCTATGATATTGAATAGATATGCAATGTAATTCAAATGTAACAAGTATGTAAATATGAAAGCTTGGACTCAATAGAAACCATAAACCTCCATGATTGTATGATTGGAATCCACCTTGAAGATAATGAATGAGTCTTGAGGATGCACAAAGGATCTTGAAGGAAGATCACACCACCATGGTGGCTAGATCTAGGGTTTGAATGATGAATCTTTAATGTTTGAACCTAATCCCTTCAAAGGCTTGGAAGCTTGAATCCTTGATCTTCAATAGATAATTTGAATTCTTGAGAGGAATAATTGAACACCTTGAAAGCTTGGGAACATGTAGAACAATCGATGCTTGAAATTTTTTCTTGATCACCTCTTATCACCTAGTTGATGGTTGTTAGAGAAAATGAGAGAGAAAGGCTTCCTTTTATATGAAACTAGGGCACAATCTTCTAAGGAGGCTGACATAGGAGAATTAAATTCCAATTAGACCCATACCCCTAGAAGTGGAGCTATGTTAAATATAATTTAGGAATCACCGCTTCGGAACCTGAAACAGCTGACCCAGAAGCGGGAAATGACTTTTGCAAAGACTAACATCCAGAAACTGTGGGACCCTGAGATTTGAACCCTGAGTCAAGGTCAAGGTTTAGCTTGACCTAGGTCAGGGTTGAGGTCGACCTTGACCTAGGTAAGGTTTGAGGTTAACATAGACCCAAAAGTTTGACCCTTACCCTGAGGTCAAAGACCTCATATCTATAGCCCAGGATGCCAAAAACTGGATGGAAAGAAGTGGAAAGAGAGGCAGAATAGGGGGAAAGCCAGGTCAAAGTCAGGAACCCATTCAAGGTGCTTGATATGACTCCAAACCACCTACTCAGAAGGGTAAACTAGTCTACCATAGAAGTGCTTCCATTTTCCGACTATACATTTAGCCCCCACTTTAGAGAGAGTATGGAAATAAACATGCTCATGGTAAAGTTAGAAGAAAGACACCGGTGGATCGCAACGAAGTAGAATATCACTAAGTCAAGGACACAAGCCCCTAGACCAAGGATTCTTACTCAACATACATACATAAAGATATGAAAGTAAAGAGAAATCAATCATAGAAAACATGCATGAATACATAAGGAAGACCAGAGAAACACTATAGATAACATAGCTTCATGATCTAATCCTACTAGCATGAAAGATAAAAGAGAGAACATAAAAAGTGATTACCTCACCTAGTAAGATGCCCACCTTACTATGAATTAACAAGGAGGGAGAGCCCAACAGGTTCACCCATAAACTATGCTTGTAATTGTAAATGCGTCTTTCGATGGCTTTTAAAATATCCTTAGATCCACATTTTTGTATCACTATGGAATATAAAATGTGTGTCCATTCAGGATTTAGCAACTTATGTGCATTACCTCTCGAGGATTTAGAATATTGTAAAATAAAAGGGTGCGTATCTCTTTAGGATTTAGCAACTTATGTGCGTTACCTTTTGAGGGTTTAGCAAAAATAAAAGTAAAAATGTGTGTCCCTTCAGGATTTAGCAACTTATGTGCATTACTTTCTGAGGATTTAGTAGAAATAAAAGTAAAAAATATGTGTCCCTTCATGATTTAGCAACTTATGTGCGTTAATTTTTGAGGATTTAGCATGCTACAAAATGTAAATTATAGTACAAGGGAGACCCTATATATGCCCCCCTCCTTATCATGACTACCCACTAGGGAGGATAAGGAAGAGAAAAGAGGATACCTGCTTCACAAGGTAAGGAGATATCCAACTTAACAACAATGTATACCATATTCTTAGCAAAGAGCCTTGACCCTTACATCCAAGAACATAGATAATTGTGAAATGGACATATCACTTATGGAAAAAGGATCCTCAAAAAGGAAGAGATCTTATCAGCAAAAGCCCTACCCTAGAGGAGTGCTTAGGATAAAATACCATCTTTCAAAGATAAAGAGGGACCAAAGATTCAATCAACAAGCCCCCTGTAATCAAGAGGAAGTGGAATCTCAGGATGAAGGAATCAAACTCTAACCCAAAGCAAGAGAAAGAGTTTATCAAAAGAATATTTTACAAAATAAAGAAGAGGTGATGACCTAGGACTATCACCTCTCATATAAGAGGGTATCCATAGTAAAAAAAACATATATCTTTGTAAGGAAATAATGTTATATGATTAAAAAATTCCCTAAGCTAAGGAAAGTAAATCCTTAGATAGAGGAAGAAGGAAAGTACCTTGGCCCCCAGGTGTGAAGCCAAGGGATATATCAAACTATATCAATAGATGTCATAGAAAAGTGATATCTTTACAAAACAAATGTTCTAGAAAAGATATCATGAATGATTTATAGGGATAGAATATAGAAAGAATAACCAATTAAACTCCAAAAAAAATACATACTAAGAGAAAAAATGGATCCTATAAGATTGGAATAAAATACCCCTTGCCCCCAGTGAATATACAAGAGGAGAAATGCAATCTAACTTGTAGAAGAACAAGGGAAATGCCCTATATCAAAATTATGAAGAAATTGTAATACTGCACGGGAATGAGATATAATTCCCAAGGTAGCTCTTTCTCTAACATATAGCTTGAAATGCACACAATTAGCAAGTAAATTTTTATTACTATAATGAAAAGGACATTTATATTTAGAGAGAGAATTTCTCAAAATAGGTTTGAAGATTTCTTTCTTGGAATTCATTAACTGGACATACACCTTTTTAGCCACACCTTGAGGAGTATTAGGGTGATCTAAGGTAGGTGTTGGAAGAATAATATGAAGAGGAGGACAATAGTTAAGATCAAATACCTCAAATTGAGAAGGTGGGAAGCCTATACCATGCATATTTTGTTTAGGAGACACATGAATTGGGTTTTTAATGCCATGTTCATTAACACCAAGCCCTAAACCCTTATAACCTTGTTTATCAACCATAGTATATCCAGTAGTGTATCTATCTTGCAAAGCTTCTATATGAGGTGATTGATTATTATGTTCATGAGAAAATGTTGTGTAAGGTGTAATGATGTTTTTTGGAGAAGTTTATTTGGATTTTCCTTTAATATCATCATGGACCGGATAAGAAGGGGAAGGTAAATCTAGGAATTCTTGCACATCCTCATCTTGTACCATAGTTTGAGCCTCAACAAAAGTTTGAGAAGAACTAGGGATGGAAGGTGGAAGAATAGGAGTAAGAGTATTAGGAATTGGGTTAGGAAGGTTAGAAGGAAGATTAGGAAGATTAGGCAATGGTGTATCATCTACCAAATTCTTCATATAATCCAAAAGAGTAATGAGTGCATTACACAAATCCTTAATAAAAGTTTTAAAAGTAGGGAGACTAGTATTGGTCAATCTCATAATAGCATAAGCAAGTGCACTATGAAGAGTGATGAATGTAATAAAATGGATAATAGTCTCATACACATCATAAGTACTATAAAGAGATGCTAAGAGAAGAATAATGAGAAAAATAGCCATACACCAAAAGATCTTCATAATGAATGAAATACAAGAAGTGTTTTTGTATTTTTATGATGATTTATTTAAATTTTTATTTGTGTATTTATAAATGCAAATTCTAATCTAAGATGTAAATCTAACACCAAAGAGAAGGAGTTGTCTATCGCGGGTTCACCAAAATGTAAAGATGGAAAAAGGATGTAATTCCCTTAAACCTAATTTACATTTAATTGAAGTGTTTGGATTAAAATGTGTAATAAGATGCTCCACCTTTATCCTCAAATTCACAAATGAAAGATCCAAGTTGATCAACCCAAAAGAGGGATTAATGCACAATTGAATCAACCATTTGCAAATGAAAACAAAGAGGGAGATCTTAAATTATGTTAATTGACAATGTAGATATGATATATAATAGTAATTGAAAAGAATGAGAGGAAGTACCAACCTTAAAGAATTGCATATCTGAAGAATGCTATTTTTTGGGGTATGTACTCTGTTTCTGGAAAAACTAAAATATGATCCGACACCGGAATGCAGAGACAAACAAAACCCAGAAATATTTTTCCAATTTTACACCATCTTATGAAAAAGGTTGACCTTGACCCACAAATGTCACCCCTAACCCAATAATGTTGACTCTGACCTGCATAGCCTCGACAAAAAATCTATTCACGGAGCCGGAAAGAAAGCCGAAAAGGGTATCTAGATCTGGGTCCAAATCCATAGTCACAAACTTATACCTGCAAAAAAAGAGATTTATTTGTTGCGGGGGAGGGGTTTACCTTAGTCAAACCCCAATTTAGGAATCAACCTTGAAATCAATAAAGTATAGAATTCTAGCAAGTAGTAGAATTGAATCTAAGAATGAAGCTATGATATTGAATAGATATGCAATGTAATTCAAATGTAGCAAGTATGTAAATATAAAAGATTGGACTCAATACAAACCATAAACCTCCATGATTGTATGCTTGGAATCCACCTTGAAGAGAATGAATGAGTCTTGAGGATGCACAAAGGATCTTGAAGGAAGATCACACCACCATGGTGGCTAGATCTAGGGTTTGAATGATGAATCTTGAATGTTTGAACCTAATCCCTTCAAAGTCTTGGAAGTTTAAATCCTTGATCTTCAATGGAGAAATTGAATGCTTGAGAGGAAGAATTGAACACCTTGAAAGCTTGGGAACATGTAGAACAATGGATGCTTGAACTTTTTTCTTGATCACCTCTTATCACCTTGTTGATGGTTGATAGAGAAAATGAGAGAGAAAGGCTTCCTTTTATATGAAACTAGGGTACAATATTATAAGGAGGCCGACATAGGAGAATTAAATTCCAATTAGACCCATACCCCTAGAAGTGGACCTATGTTAAATATAATTTAGGAATCACCGCTTTGGAACCCGAAACAGCCGACTCAGAAGCGAGAAATGACTTTTGCAAAGACCGACATCCAAAAACTATGGGACCCTAAGATTTGAACCCTGGTTCAAGGTCAAAGTTGACCTTGACCTAGGTCAAGGTCAAGGTTGAACTTGACCTAGTTCAGGGTTGAGGTTGAAATAGACCCAAAAGGTCAACCCTGACCCTAAGGTCAAAGACCTCAGATCTACAATCTAGGATGCCAAAAATTGGATGGAAAAAAGTGGAAAGAGAGGCAGAACAGGGGGAAAGCCAGGTTAAAGTCAGGAACCCATTCAAGGTTCTTTATATGACCCCAAAACACCTACTCGGAAGGCTAAACCAGTCTACCATGGAAGTGCTTCCATTTTTCAAATATATAGGTACAATCACACATTTATTTCCAGGTGAGCCCAGTAGAAAAGATGAAATCTATTCTGGTCTTTTATGTTTATACTTCAATCGTTATTGTCATTGCACACAATTGATAGAAGTTTGAATTTCTAAGGTCATCATTTATACTTTTTGAAACTTTGTGAGACATTAAAAATAACAGAAACATGCATATGTGTTTATACTTAAATCAATGTTTAATGATTGAACACAATTGATAGAATTTTGAATTTCTAACATCGTCATTTATACTTATTTGAAATTTTGCAAGACATTTTAAAAAAAATAGAAACATGCATGTGTGTTTATATTTGAATCAATGTTATGATTGTACACAATTGGTAGAACTTTAAATTTCTAAGGTCATCATTTATACATTTTTTAAATTTCTTAAGACATTTGAAAAAAGTAACATGCATGTGTTTATAATTAAATCAATGTTGTGATTTCACACAATTGATAGAAGTTTGAATTTCTAGGGTCATCATTTATGTTATGTTTAATGTTTCTGAGATGTTTTTAGAAACAAAGAATCATCCATGTGTGTGTTCGTAGACTCTTTCTTATTACTTGGCCACAAATAGAGACACTATATTCACTTTTAGCTTATCTTTAGTATGCATACACCTAACAATAACAGGGAGCCAATAAAGACCTTGGAGTCTTCCTAGCAGTTCAAGGCAGCTATGAAACTCATTAACACTTCTGCACAACAAAGAATGTGCAAGAAAGAGTTGATGCAAACTAGTAAGTATCCATGAAGCCAAACACATCAAGATTGATAGAGAATTTTATATTTTTTGAAATTTTGAGTTGGGAAAGCAATTTCATAGTTTGCATCCCAACATATTGTGTAAATGTTTCTTTCTTTGAGAGGTTACTTGCTTTGTGACAAGGATTCTCTTGCATAGATACCTATCAAAACTACTGTATTGTGTTTGTTATAATCCAAAATTTTGTGTAAGAAGGCATTTTCTCTATTGTTATCCCACCTACCATCACACTATTGATCCATTTGGACATGCACATGAAATAGATACAATCATACAATTTGGATTGGTAACATGCTCATACTTGCCTATTTTTCTATTCCCAAAGTTTATGTTCATCATCCAGACTCACTTTCATGTAAGGTTTGAATCATTTCAAAAATCAAATGATATAGACCAAAGATTTTTATAACACCTCTTTACCAATTTTGTTGCATCTCATCCACTTAATTGAGACTTAGTTACTAGTTTGAGAACAATTCAACTTATAAACAAAAGCTCAAATGCTTTCCCTACTCCATTATTCTCAAATAAAATATTTCTAGAACATTATGAGTTGTCAATCATACTTTGGACTTTCTCAAATAATAAAAAGCTCCAAAATTTGTTCTTCCTTGTAGCAAGTTGCCCATAGTTCCTATCTCTGACTCAGCTTGATCTGTACCGATTTGAAAAGTATTATGTCTAATTACGTGGATAACATCATTGAAGGCTGGTTTCACATGAACTAAAGTAGGAGCTTTTGCATATAATCTTCCAAAAAAACACAAAAATCTTGCATCCAAAGGTCTTGTTTTGACCATAATTTTGTGTTGGTACTTCACTATCAGTGGTTGGTTAGAAGCAATAAACTCATGAAAAATGGTTGATCAAGAAATTCTACATATTTTTGGTTCATTGATTTCTTGTTCCAGCTAGAAGATAATGAATCTTTTGGAAATTTATTCACACCTATTTCTTACCCTGATGTTGGTGCCTCAACTTACAAGTCATTTTCAGGTGCAATATTTATTGATATAGCGTCGATGGCTTTGGTCAATGTAGATACGTTGGACATATTTTGAAACTTTTTTAGAATGTCATGTAGATACATTGGACATATTTTGATAAACTCGTGAAATTTTTTTTTTTATGACTTCGTTATGATTTTCTATATCTTGGATGGGTTTTTGTAAATTTTATCCTTGTTACTTTTAGAAGTGTATGGCTTGACTATGCACATCCATAATTGTAGACAAGGATCAATAATAGGGTGTCAGGCATTCCTTAGATTCAATAGGAGCATATTGGATTCAACCCTATCTTTTCCTTCCTTGTAGGTTCTAGATCATACATGAGCATACTAGATTCAACACCATAGAATAAGGGGTGCAGAAGGTTGATTGCATCGGTTTGGTATAGAAATTGAGTGCTATACCCAAACCATGCAAAGCAACTTCTACACCCTCTATTCTAGTGAAGAGAGAAATGTCATTGGTACCCTTTGGATAAAGAGGCTAGATACCACTTCTACCATCCTTTAAAAGACTGGTTTTAAAGTTAAATGTGAACTATGATGTCTCTATGAGTTACGTAGGCAAAGCCATCTATGATGAGCCCCCGAGGCATTAGGTTTGGCCTTTAGGTCTTGTACTTTTGATTTCTTCCTTGATCTTTCCACCCCTTACCAATATTTTACATAGTTTGCATCTCTTTACGAAACTAGTTTTAAATACCTTATGAAATATAGTTGTTGGTAGTTATCTCTTCTATAAACACAACACATTCCATATGGTGTTAGAAGGCCCAGATGGGTAGAAATACAATGGTATAATTGTGGTCGCTTTTTCCCTTGGTAATTCTTTTCAGGTAGAAACGGTAAGATACCATCTATCTTTCTTGAAGACTCTTTATCAAAAGGGGATCAATGTCCTCTATCCTCAACCAAATAAGGGGTGAAAAAGGTTTCCCTACATCAATTTGGTATATAAATTGAGTGCTATACCGAAATGATGTAGCGCAACTTCTGAACCCTCTATTCTTGTGAAGAGAGAAATGTCATTGGTACCCTTTGGATAAAGAGGCTTGATACCAATTCTACCATCCTTTAAAAGACTCATTTTAAAGTTAAACCTAAACTACAATGTTTTTTTGAATTACATAGGAAAGGCCATCTATGATGAGCCCCCGAGGCATTAGTTCTAGCCCTTAGGTCTTGTACTTTTGAGTTCTTCCTTGATCTTGCCACCCCTTACCAATATTTTACATATTTTGCATCTCTTTCTGAAACTAGTTTTAAATACCTTATGAAATATAGTTGTTGGTAGTTATCTCTTTTATAAACACAACACATTCCATATGGTGTTAGAAGGCCTAGATGGGAAGAAATACAATGGTACAATTGTGGTCTCTATTTCCCTTGGTAATGATTTTTAGGTAGAAATGGGAGGATAAAATCTATCATTCTTGAACACTCTTTATCAAAAGAGTATCAATGTCCTCTATCTTCAATCAAATAAGGGGTACAAAAGGTTTCCCTACATCGAGTTGGTATAGAAATTGAGTGCTATACCGAAATGATGTAGAGCAACTTCTGCACCCTCTATTCTAGTGAAGAGAGAAATGCCATTGGTACCCTTTGGATAAAGAGGCTTGATACCACTTCTACCATCCTTTAAAAGACTCATTTTAAATTTAAACATGAACTACGATGTCTCTATGAGTTACATAGGAAAGGCCATCTATGATGAAACCCTGAGGCATTAGGTTTGTCCCTCAGGTCTTGTACTTTTGAGTTCTTCCTTGATCTTGCCAACCCTTACCAATATTTTACATAGTTTGCATATCTTTACGAAACTAGTTTTAAATACCTTATGAAATATAGTTTTTGGTAGATATCTCTTCTATAAACACAACACATTCCATATGGTGTTAGAAGGTGATGACATGTAACTGATCAAATGTTTGATAAAGTTAAGTTGAAGATAATGCAAGGCATTAAATCAGTTAATGATTTGTATTGTCATTGATGTCAACTTGATATCATCTGTACGGTTATTTACATAATGCCAAAGACTTCAGAGAATCAAAGGAACAAAGGTTATGCTTTCAGCAATGCATAAAAGTCAAGTATTCACTTAGTGACAAACAACACTGATGGAGTGCACACCATCGGTAAAAGAAAAGAAGAATAGTCATAGTCTTACCCAATGATAGGAAGCACAGTGTTGCTCGATAAAGAAAAACCATAGAATCCCTGATGAGCAAAGCAAAGAGTAACCTGAAAGAAGAAAATAGAGTGTTACCTGATGGATGGAGTTCATGAAGCTAAATGGATTCTCACTAATGGAACTATCAGTTATCACCGACAACTAACTGCAAAGGTGACCGATGAAATAGAGAGTTTAGAAAATGACAAAATATCTAGCTACCAGAGCTAAAAAAGGACTTAACTAGTTGTCTACTTTGTTTTATTCGACCAGAGATAACTGATTGATTTAAAGCTGATTTGTATAGTTGGCAAGAAGATATCTATGAGACAAATAAGGAGTTATGATATAAATCTAATTGGCTGGATTGTTTTTCATGCCAAGAATCAAGAATCAAGAAACAATGAATATTATGTCTATATAAGAGACAAGCTTAATTGATTTTCATATGCATGAAAAGGGGATTAAGGGGAGTGAATAGAAAGAGGATGCTGAAGAGAAACTAATGAAGAAATGCTTCATGAAGTACTGATCAATCAAGCTGAAGGAGAGCTAAGGAATTCTGTAGACACCGACAAATAGTGAGCACAACATCACAGAGCAAAAAGTGTGGAAAACAAAGAATTGAATTGATACATTGATCAGAGAGTTAAAGTACTTAAATAGATTTGAAAATGTGCAATTCAAAGTTGCAATATGAACAGGTCATAATGTTTCAGTTTAACCATTGAAGCATCAAGTCTCTTAACAGAGAAGGACTTAACAAGTCTTCTATATATTAAGGTACATCTCAAGGAGTGCCAAAAGGTTGATTCATGAAAGTAGCATTGGATATGCCCGATGCCTATTAACAGTCTAAGAGAGAGGCTGATTCAAGGATGGTAGCATTAGATACCTGATACTAAGTGACAACCTCTATGTATAAAATACTCTAACAAAGTCACACTTAACAGTGTGTTTGTAACCTTTAACAAGGTTGTCTCTTAACAGGGCTCACTTCAAAAGAGTGAAAATTTGGGGTACTGGTCCTAGTGGTTTTTCCCTTAACAAGGTTTCCACATTAAAATTCATGTGTTATGTTTGTATGATTCATTTCTTTATTGTTTTGTATCTGACATAGTTAACACTGGATTGATCGGTATACTCTACTTATTTACTGAGTTTTGGTAAATAGTTATACTGCTTATCGGTAATCAAGAAAGAATAAGAATTGACAAAGCAAACTGATAGATAGTTAATCATTATTAGTATTTCATGGCATGCATCTTGTAGGGACATAATAATCTGAGGTTTATTGATTGGTGGTTAAATTTTGAAGGATAAATTTTTGACGCCACTGATTCACCCCCCCCTCTCAGTTATTACTAACAATTGGTATCAGAGATTGTGTGCTTAAAAGGAAGGTTTTAAGACCTAAGCCAAAGATCACAAGATGAACAGATGAGATGTTCCCAAGTTGAACAAAGATAATTTTCTTCATGGTAGAGCAGGATATGACTCCACTTATCAGGTATTGGTAATGATGTTACTCAATTCCTAGAAACTGAATATGTGTTGCCCATAGGAGCACCAATAGTAGAACAAATGAGAGAGAAGTATGAATACAACGAAATGATGATAGAGCTTTCTTCCTCACTCTCCAATGCCAAATTTGAAGATGTCAAAGAATGCAAAACTACAAAGTAGATGTGGGACAAATTGAAGCTTGTACATGGTGGTGACAAAAATGTTTTGAGAGCCAAGGCAGAAAGCCTTAGAGGAAAGTTTGATGATCTCAAAATGAAAGAAGGTGAAAAAATCACTTAGTATAGCACAAGAATCAAAGAGGTAGTCAATGCTATCTGAGGAGTTGGAGGTGTACTATAAGAAGATATAGTGGTAAGTAAAATTCTAAGAACCTTACTGCCTACTTATGCTATTAGAGTATCTGCCATTCAAGAAATGAGAGCAGTAGAAAATAGAAATGTTACTCTAAACAGTTTAATTGGAAGATTGATTTCATTTGAGATGAATAACGTTGATAATACTGTCTTATCAAACATAGAATCTGCACTCAAAACTTCTATGAGAATAAGTAAATCAAGTCACAAAAACACTATGAGAAAATATAGTGATAGTGAAAATGAAGAAGATGATCTTTATGAAATTGAAGAACTTATGGCCAGAAGAATACAGAGAGGCAAAGGTAAATTACCACTTGTTTGTTTTAATTGCAAAGAGATTGGACACTTTGCTGCAAGATTTACTAACAAAAGAAAAGATGATAGAAGTAATGACAGATCATATGAAAAGAAGTCTGACAGAGGTGATTATAGAAGCTACCAACAATCAAAAAGAAGAGATACTCGAGACTATAAGGACAAAGGAAAGAAGGTCAGTTACCTGGAAAAATGCAAGGATGATGATACTAACACTGAATCTGATGAAGACATTGAGATGGTGTTTATGGTTGTAAAAGATGATTTAGATGATTCAGATGAAGAAATGTATGTAGAAATAGCTCTCATATCTAAAATTAGCAAAAAAAATTTGATCATAGATAGTGGCTACACTCACCATATGACAGGTGATAAGAAAAATTTTGAGACTTTTGAATAGTATAAAGGTGGTTCAATAAGAATGGGTAATGATACACCTTGTCAAGTTGAAGGTAGAGGAACAATAATGTTGAATAACCAGCTAAAGTGTGAGAATGTTTATTGGGTAAATGGATTGAATTATAATATATTGAGAATTTTTCAGTTGAATAACTTAGGTCACAAAGTAGCATTTGAAAATAAGAAGGCAAAGATCTTCAAAAAATCTAGAAATCTGATTGGTACCGGTGAGCAGACAAAAGGTAACTTATTCTATCTGAATTATACTGACTCCACTTGTTTGATTGCTACAAACAAAGACATATGGTTATGACACAAAATATTCTGTCATGTGAACTTTGAAAACATGATAAAAATTAGCAAAAAGAGAAATGTTAGAGGCTTACCGATGATGACCAAGCCCAACAATATCATGTGTAAGAATTGTCAAAAAGGAAAAATGACAAAGTCTAGTTTCAAAATTAAAACCCATACATCTAATGCAATTCAAGAATTAGTCCATACTAATTTATGTGGACCTATGAGGACAAATATTTATTATAGAGATAGATATTTTATTCTCTTTGTTGATGATTACTCTAGAATGATGACAATTATGTTTCTAAAAGATAAATCATAAGCATTTAAGATGTTTAAATGGTATAAGGCTATGGTAGAAAAAAAAAGTGGCAAGGATTTGAAATGTTTGAGATTAGATAGAGGAGGATAATTTATATCAGATGAATTCACTAACTTTTGTAATGAGCATGGAATCAAAAGATAGGTCTCTGCACCATGGACACCATAGCAGAATGGAATTGTTGAAAGAAGGAACAGATCCATAATTGACTATGCAAAGACACAAATGGTAGAGAAGGGCATCACCCAAATATTCTAGAGGGAAGCTATCAGTACTGTTGTTTACACACTAAATAGAGTACAATTGAAGAAAGACACCTTATGAGCTATGGTATGGATACACACCCAATGTAAGTTATTTCAAAAATTTTGGCAGTCAATGTTATATCTTAAAAGATGATAGAAATGGAAAAATTGACTCCAAGAGTAATGAAGTAATTTTTCTAGGGTATTCTACCAAGAGCAAGGCTTATAAATGTCTAAACAAAGCCTCTAAAAAAATTATTGAAAGTGCAAATGTACAGATAGATGAATTTGTAGAGAAGAATGAATAGGAAATCACTAAAGAACTAAAGGACTACAATAATTTCACTTACAATGAGGAACCTAGCACACTACCCTACCCTACCAACAATGTAGAGCTCCCCAGAAACAATGCTTAAGTCCATAAAAACAAAATGTTGCAACGGACGGTCAGGATGCAAATACCGACGGTCAGGACAATGATCAAAGCAATGTGCAAGGTGATGAAGAACATAATGAAGGACAAAATGATGATCAAAATGATAGAAAAAGAGTTGTACCTATACTTGTAAGATATGTAAGAAGGAACCATCTAGAGATCCAGATCATAGGAGATAAGAAAGATGGTACAAGAACAAGAAGTAAGTCCAACTCAAATTGTTTAATTTGTGAGTTTGAGCCAAAATCTGTCAATGCTGCACTTGATAATGATGAATGGATAAGTTCTATGAATGATGAGATTGAATAGATTGAAAAGAACAAGACATGGTCACTTGTGCCAAGACCAGATGACAAGAATGTCATTGGTACAAAATGGATATTCAGGAATAAGATGAATGAGAATGGAGAAGTCATGGGAAACAAAGCAATACTAGTATGCAAGGGGTATGCACAAGAGGACGGTATTAACTATGGAGAAAACTTTGCACCTGTTTCTAGGCTAGAAGGTTTAAGAATACTACTTGCTTATGATGCATATAAAGTATTCAAGGTATATCAAATGGATGTCAAGTCTACATTCCTGAATGGAATACTTGAAGAAGAGGTATACATTGAACAACCAGAAGGGTTTGTAGATCCAGACAAGAGAAACATGGTATGTAGACTTCATAAAGCCTTGTATGGATTAAAACAAGCTCCTAGATCCTGGTATGAATGACTTCATTCCTATCTTATAAGTATTGGATTTGTAGGGACTAGTGAAAACAATAATCTTTATTTGAAGGAAGATACTGATGCTAATACTTTGATTGCTGAAATATTTGTTGATGAAATCATATTTGGAGGCAATGATATGCTATGCAAATCATTTGCTAATGAGCTGAGCAAAGAGTTTGAGATGTCTATGTTTGGAGAGATCAAGTTCTTTCTTGGTCTATAGATCATGCAACAATGTGAAGGTATTTTCATTATACATTCCAAATGCATTAAAGAGGTCCTGAAAATATTCAAGATGGAAGAATCCAAACTAGTTGGAACACCAATGGTTACTAGATGTAATTTGACAAAGGAGGACAAGAAAACAAAGGTAAATCATACTTTTTACAGATCATGCTAATCCCAGGGAATCACATATGACTATTGTGAAAAGAATTTTAAGATATCTGAAGAATACTGAGGAATATGGCTTATGGTATAGAAGAGAAGGAAAATTTGAACTTTAGGTCTTTACCAACACTGATTGGGCTGGAAATATTGATGACTGGAAAAGCACAATTGGAGGAGCATTCTTCATGGGTGACAGACTTGTCACATGGATCAGCAAGAAATAAGGATGCATCTCACAATCTCCTGCAGAAGAAGAGTATGTTGTTGTTGCTACAAATTGATCAAACATTGCATGGATCAAATAGTTACTAGAAGGTATGCATATGAAGATCCTAGAACCAATAATTATCTATTGTGATAATACAAGTGCAATTAACATTTCAAAATATTCAGTCATGCATGCTAAAACAAAGCATATTTCCATTGAGTATCATTATTTGAGAGAACAAGTTCAGGAAAAAGAGGTGATACTTTAGTATGTGCAATCAAAAGAACAATTGGCCGATATCTTCACCAAGCCACTACCAAAGGATGCATTTGAGTACTTGAGAGAGAGACTAGGGGTCAAACCCTTGTCTAATGGTCAGTAAAATGACTGAAGGTTGCATCAACCTACATATTATCATAATATCATTCATGATTGATGCAAGAAAATATATGAACTTCAAAGCTACATCTATATACAAATAGGTATATATCAACACCGAGCACCAGAGCATATTGACATATTGCTGATGGAGAAGGGAAATTCAAGGAATATATTATGGATGGAAACAAAAGATTGCTAGACATTAATGTTAGATACTAGTAAAATATTTGTTTGGAATTATTGTCAAAGGGAGAGAAAATATCCATATTATCACATCCTTCTAGAAAAAGAGAAAGTATCTATTATCACATTACTCCAACAGGGAGAGATTATATTCTTAGGGAGAGAAATTGTATGGAAAGATTATACAAAGGGATAGTTACAGACAAGAGAGAAAGACATCAAAAGGAAAGAACAAAAAAGGGAGAGAAATAAAAAAAAGGAGGGAACTCAACACATAAGAATGAACAGGTCATAATGTTTTAGTTTAACTATTGAAGCATCAAGTCTCTTAACAGAGAAGGACTTAATGAGTCTTTTATATATTGAGGTACATCTCAAGGAGTGCCAAAAAGGTTGATTCATGAAAGTAGCATTGGATATGCCCATTGCCTATTGACAGTCTAAGAGAGAGGCTGATTCAAGGATGGCAACATTAGATGCCTGATACTAAGTGACAACCTCTATGTATAAAATCCTCTAACAAGGTCACACCTAACAGTGTGTTTGTAACCTTTAACAGGGTTGGTTCTTAACAAGGCTCACTTCAGAAGAGTGAAAATTTGGGGTACCAGTCGCAGTGGTTTTTCCCTTAACATGGTTTCCACGTTAAAATTCATGTGTTATATTTGTATGATTTCATTTCTTTATTGTTTTTTATCTGACATAGTTAACACTGGATTGATCGGTATACTCTGCTTATTTACTGAGTTTTGGTAAATAGTTATACTGCTTATCGGTAATCAAGAAAGAATAAGGATTGACAAAGCAAATCGACAGATAGTCAATCATTATTAGTGTTTCATGGCATGCATCTTGTAGGGACATAATAATTTGAGGTTTATTGATTAGTGGTTAAATTTTGAAGGATAAATTTTTGAGGCCATTGATTCACCCCCCCTCTCATTTATTACTAATAGAAGGCTCAGATGGGCAGAAATAAAATGGTACAATTATGGTCTCTTTTCCCTTGGTAATTCTTTTCAGGTAGAAACGGTAGGATACCACCTATCTTTTTTGAAGACTCTTTATCAAAAGGGGATCAATGTCCACTATCTTCAATCGAATAAGGGGTGCAGAAGGTTGCCCTGCATCGATTTGGTATAGAAATTGAGTGCTATACCCAGATGATGTAGGGAAACTTTTTCACCCTCGATTCCAGTGAAGAGAGAAATGTCATTGATACCCTTTGGATAAAGAGACTTGATAGGATACCATTTGTTTGTAAGGTTTGACAGGATACCATCCTTTAAAAGACTGGTTTTAAAGTTAAACCTGAACTATGATGTCTTTGCGAGTTACGTAGGAAAGGCCATCTATGATGAGCCCCCGAGGCATTAGGTTTTTCCCTTAGGTCTTGTAATTTTGAGTTCTTCCTTGATCTTTCCACCCCTTACCAATATTTTACATAGTTTGCATCTTTTTACGAGACTAGTTTTAAATACCTTATGATTGATTTAGCTAATTTATTGATGTATCTTATCTTACGATCTTATATATAATAAACTATGAATTTTATATCATGCATCTAGTTGTGTAGCTGTATATACAGGTGCAAGAAATAGAGAGAAAAGGAGAATATGATACACAAGAAAGAAAGCAAATTTTAGGTATGCAGTTGCAAGTCATGTTGGTTATTTGAACATTATAATAAGATTTATAGTTTCATTTTCTATATGCATAAGCCAGAGGGGGCTTACAATAATAAATCATGTAGGTGCAATGGTCACATTGATATTTAATATATAATGGGGGTCTTCTTCTTCTTCTTCTTCTTCTTCTTCTCCTCGTCCTCCTCCTCTTGTTCCTCCCTCTTCATCTTCTCTCCTCCACCTCCACCTCCTCCCTATTCCTCTTCCTCTTCCTCTTCTCTCCACCTCTGCCTCCTCCTCCTCCTCCAAATGAACTAAAATCCATCAATATGATGTAAAGGATAATAAACTAAAAGGACAATTCAAAAGAATTTTTTCTACCATCCCCATGCCCCTAAATGAAGAGGCATCTAAATGGCCTCATCGATGCAAAATATGAATATGATATAATTATATATTGGCATTTATGGATTTATCATTTTATGAGATATTTAGAAATGCGAAATGAGAAATTTGAGAAATTGGTAAAACACAATGGCTCTCCATGTTTTGAAATATGGGGATACACTCTAGAAATCCAATCATGAATTAAAAGGTTGACAATGCAAAATACATAGTGGATACATTTGTACATCTCCTATCTATAGTTGCTCACTTTAGGTTTAAAGGAAAATAAAATGCATATAGAAATTTGAGAAATCCTTGAATTGAACATAGCTAACTTGAAGCAACCAAATTTGTGGTGCAACCTTTATGGAACAATTTGAACAAAGATGGAAAATATAATTTCTTTCCTTCTTTAATACCCACTACATTGTAACTATTTTCACACCTTCAACTCGACTGGGTTGTCATCAATGCATCCCTTTTTGTGGCAGCACACCACTTTTTTTGGTAAAATCCGTGATCGAATAATTTTCCAGTATAAGACAATTTTATAGAAGGACCACAATGTTTGGAATATGTGAGTGCATTGCTAATAGTAGTTTCTATGTCAGATTAGATGATTTATGCCATGTAACCAACTTAAATTTATATTCCAGTTTGAGACAATTTCTGATATAAGACAATTTATCGGCTTGCTGACACTTTTCCATCAATGGGCAATATCGCACAATAAAAATCCTATCTTCTTAATTAATGAAAAGTAACACCTGAAGATAAATATCTAGACTAATCACTGACCACAATATTTTTGGTGATTACTCTGGATATTTATCTTCAGGTATTTTTTTTTAACATTTCATATTAGTCAAAATTTTGACTAACGTTGGTTGAAACCCCTACAAAGATTAGTCTACTTATCGACCATTCTGCGTCAAAATTTAACGTCATGGGTTTGGCATCCTAGTCGGATGGACCAAAAATTTTGACCGACACTGGTCAAATGTTTGACTCCTAAACTTGCCAATTATAGATACCAATTTTGACCAAGATTGGCATAGAACATTCAATGTTATCAGTGATGTGTCAAAATTACGACTAGAAAAATAGTGACAAGAGCGTTGGTTGATCATTCGATGATGCTTTATAGAAAATTCAACCAATTTAAGGTTGAAAAATGACCTCAAATGTATTAGTGTCTGTATCAACCATGAAGAATATCTCATCCTTATATTTTTCAATGAGTTTCTTAGAGATTCTTACCCTCTTTTGCATTCGTTCTTTGAATACAATAAAGTATTCATCCATGACTATTTCAAAGTTATCTACTAGTGTGGCTATGTGCTCACTGATTTGCATGGTGACTAGTTTGGTGCTATCTCATTTCACATCTCCTACTGATGGGAATTTTTCTTGAAAATAAAAGAAAATACACATTATTAGTGACCCAAACTTACAAGTGTTTGACTTTGCACTCCTGATAGTCTTTAAGTTTCCCTTCAACTGATTTAGGAGTAGTTTGGATAAGTCTAATTTTGTTCCCTTATTCATAATTTTGAATGTTGTGTCCACTGCACATGATGCTATGTTGTTCAATCTACTTTCTTGGAAAATTTATATCCTAGAACGCATGCACCAAACTTGATCTCATCATCGGTCATTGTTGTAACTTTTAGTCCTCTACCATACCATTTGGCTCCTATCATTTACTCAGTCTCGGCCTTTGGTGGATGCTTTAGTGCCTTAATTTTCTTAGTTATGGGGTAACCAGTGACCACATGAATGACATCTTGGGTTATTACCTTTGGTTCTTCAAGCCATAGCTTGTTGTTATGCATTTGACTTAGCACTAACCAAATCCATTCAGTTTTGAAAACCTTCAGAAATATTAGGGCATTGGTGAGCCCTTTTACTTCAATATGCTTGTGTTCCATCTTCATTGTATAGCTTCTTATAATCCTCTTCAACTTTAGAGATTCCTATCTCTGTAATCTTACAGTGTATGAAATATCAAATGTCTTCCACGAGTAAAACCCTAGTTGGTATGCATGTAAATGCTCCAGGGTCGTTAGGTTGTGAGGCAACCTCAGGATGGATCTTGTATTTAGGTTCCTCACTCGCCGAATTCTTGATGAGCTTGAAATCATCCTTATTTACATTCTTGGATTTCACAGTTCTTGATGTCGAGGCCATTTTCAGAAATTTAGGGCTTCCTGTGAAATGCTCAAAAACAAAGTTGTCTGTCTTGTAGAACTTACTATTTTCTCTTTCAATGATTCCTGATTTTCTTGGAGTGCTGGTGGTCGAGTCATGGTCACTCTGTAACTTATTTTATTTTTTCTCACAAATCACCTTGGTCACTCTGCTCTGGTTGTCGTGATAAATGAGTTGTTTTGTTTCCCTATTTATAGTCATTTCCCTAAAATGCATTCCATAAATGCTTACCAACTCCTTGGTGTATGAAGACTAAGTTTTTTGGTGAAGGCTTTACTTCTTTCAGTGACAACATAACATTTCATAGTAGTTGTTAATTCATTTTCTTTTATCGACAGGGTTTGGGGTCACTTACCAACTTTTCTTTTAACCAACGCTTCTTGGTAAGTGTAGGAAGTCTTAGCTTTGAGTGTATACCAACGGGTTTCAGTATATATGACCAAAAGCATAGTTGTCACAGATTTTAACAAGTAATACCATGATGCATCTTTCTTATGCTAATTTGGCATTAAATCAACATATTATGGAACTAATGTAAAATAATAACTTAGGGTTTTGTAGTTCCATACTTTTTCTACTTATGTGGGGGTGGTGATGTCACCGGATCCATTGGATGGGGTGTCACCATTTGCATTGCTTGTTCCATCTTCATCATTTTTTGAATCTCTTCTCCACATTTTTTCTCTTGCCCTTTGGATGTCTTCAATGGTGTTTCCATTGGGATATGTGTTTGTCTCTCTCATTCGGTCTTTGCAGTCTTTCTTGAGATGACCAACTTTATGATAGTGTAAGCATGCCATTCTGGGGTTAGTCTAGCCTCCAGACATTCTAGTCCTCTGTCTCATATATTTTGCAGCAATGTGACCATATCTTCCACATGTTGTACAAATTTTCCAAGTATTGTAATCCCATACATATTGATTACTGACTCTCTTCAGTTGATAGGGAGTTTCTTGACCTTTACACCTCCATGCTTGGCTTTTCTTTTTCAAGCATTGAAGATTTGTGTGCCCATTCATTTTGCAAGTAGGAAAGTACTTGTCCATGTAGGTTTCCTTCTTTGGTTGTTTCATCTCAGACTTACATTCATATTCTTTATGTCCTTTCTTGTTACATTTATAACAAAATCCTATGAATGAAGATTTAGATTTAGGAATACCTTTCATTTTGTCTCTGCATACATTTGATGTATGGCCTTGCTTTCCATAGTGATTGCATGTAAGATTTCTTGGTCTTAGATTTGCATAGACATTCTTTGGATCAGTTTGATTTGATGATTCTCCATTCTTGGTAAAGCCTAGACCATTGTTGGTGTTGACTCTTCATTGTCCTTCAAGAAAATCATCCATTCTTTTATTTCTTTCTTCAGATTTCTTGATAATTTCATTATGTTGTTCCTGAATTCTTATTTCATGTTTCAACTTTTCATTCTCATCCTTCAGTTCACCGATAGCTTCTATTATTTTAATGAGTTCAACATTTATTATGTTTGCCTCTTGACTCATAAGAATAATATGATTTGTAATCTCATAGTGATGCTCTGTAAGTCTTTGTATTTCAGACTCTTTTTCTTGTAGCTTTTCTGTGATCTTTCTTCTATCATCAATAGCTAGTGTTATTTCTTTCTTATCTTGTTTGACATTGTTCATGACATCAATCATCCCTACCATATGTGTCTCTTGACTGATTTGAAGAGATTTAACTTGTCTATCCATATGTAGATTGATTTCAGTTAGGCTTGTGATGCTTTCTTCTGATGTATTTGATGCTTTGCTTGTAGTTGATCCTGAAGACTCAAATAAATTTGGTATCTCTTCCTCATGATAATCTATCTCATTACAGGGAGATGCCATATTCTTTCTTTCATCTAGCATCTATCTCATATTGATTCTAGAAGAACATCTGAGTTTCAAGCTTCTTATTCTAAATATTTTTATCAAGTCTGTACATCTCCATTGTATGATATTTTATCTTAAGCCTTTAATCTTTCCAAGAAGAGACTTAGCTCTAATACCAAATGTTCGGATTAATGGGAAGTATGTACTGAGAGGGGAGGGGTGAATCAATACCTCTAAAAATTTTCTATCCTTTTATCAATTAACCTTTGTAATCAATTATATATCCATTCAATCTGATTTATACTATCTCGATGTGAGTTATATCAATTCATAACATTAACATACATGTGAACATTCATAGAAACATTCATGAAAGTTATTTGATACATAACACAAGATATGATATCGTAGAAAACTCCTGTGAGGAAGTAAAAACTGCGGTGGGGATGGCACCCACAAAATCTTCATTATCTATAGATTGGAAGGGGTCGATTAAGGCTTACAATTTGATCACTTCTGATGATCTACCATGTTAAGAGTATCGGTGGAGACCTATTAAAGTCTACTCTATTCGGATCTTTAGAAACACTATTGAGTGTGCACTCGGTTAAGAGATTTGTTGTTGGATGGTTAAATCCATCTTCCTTGAAAGGATTTTACACTGTGCTCCACTTGTTAGAATTATAGCAAATTAAAAATTGACCTGGTAAATGAAACCTCCTATTGCTGATATAGATCCAATTTAGTTTACATGAAAAATATTATCACCTAATTATGATTGAATAATACCTTTGATTCTTGGTATGCTCCGTTCTTGGTTCTGATAACCAAATTCATCTTTTGTTTTTCTTGTTCTTGAAACTCTCAATCTAATCCATAGTTGTGCTCGTATGCTTCATTCATATTCCCCTCTCTCTTCTCATCCATAATAATGAATTGTTGCATCATCTATTTATAGATGGATTGACTTCATTGACTTTTGATAAAAATAATGTTAACTCTAAGATAAGGTTTACAACTTGTACCTTGGTCTCCTAGCCTATGTGATTTAAATCATTTAGACTGATTAAAGAACTTACATTCATGTATCTTGTCCCTAAAGAAATGGATTTAAAACAAATAAATATCCTATAAATAGAATACACTTTCTTTATCTGATGTGGAAGTCAGATCCACTTTTTGCGGGCTGCAACTAACTTTCAATTCTGTATGTCAGTCATGCTTGACTGTCCTTCAGTTTTTTTCTATTGATTGCACTTTATCTATCTTTTTGGTATGCACTAGATCTTGCATGTCAGGTTCCTCTATTGGTTACCTTTTTCTATTTTTGTATTTTCAGTTTACACACTAAGCTGTGTCATCAGTTCTCTTTTCACTTAGTCATCTTCGGTGATCTCCTAATATCTGATCTTTGGTTTTCACTTGTCCTATCTTTCGGTATAGGCTTACCGAAAGTGTTGTTTGCATACTAATAGAAAATTAATTTCATCACCATGGCATACATTAAACTACCTACAACAAAAGAATGTGGTACCTTTGACATTTTTTCCTCCTCCTCTTGTATCTTTAGACACATCTTCTTAGTCAATTTTAAATGACTAGGATAACATGTGCTGACAACTTTTGCATTCTCCATGGAGAATCTCTGAAACACCTTTTAAACATAATTAGTGTGAGATAGATTCAATTGTTTGTTATTCCCATCTTGGAATATTTTCATACCAAGCATTTGTTTTTCTACCCCCAAATCCTTCATAGTAAATGATTTTGCTACCTATTGTTTTAAGTCTCTTACGTGATCCATGTTAGACCTAGCTGCAAGAATTTCATCAACATATAAACATAAAATAATGTAGCTATCATTACCCAACCTCTTAAAATAAATATAATGGTCATAATTACACCTATTGAAGCTACACTCAAACATAAAACTATCAAATTTTAAATACCATTTCTGAAGTGCTTGTTTCAAACCATATAAGCTCTTCTTTAATCCACACACTAACTTCTCCTTACATGTGACCTCAACTCCTTTGGTTTGTTCCCTATACATCTCTTCTTCCAAATCACCATGGAGAAAATAAATTTTCACATCCAGTTGTTCAAAATACAGTTCTTTAGTAGCCACAATCCTTAAAACAATACAAACAAAATACATTTTTACAACTGGAGAAAAGATCTCATCAAAATCAATGCCCATTTTTCTATGAAAATCTCTTTACAAATAACCTGGCTTTAAATATTTTCTTACCTCCATCCTCCTCTTTTAGCCTATAAACCTATTTGTTTTGTAAATCCTTTTTACCTACAGGAAACTTGCATAATTCCCAAGTTTGATTTTTCAACAAGGAGTCCATTTCTTCTATCATTCCTTCCTCCCACTGAACCTTGGTATCTAGCTGCATAGCTTCATCATAAGATTCTGGTTCACCAACATCAGTCAATAAAATATAATACAAAGAGGGAGAAAACCATTCAAGAGGTCTACTTACCATTAAAGATCGTCTAACATTCACTAGAGCTTATGGTATTTGTTGTTTTTATTGTTGTGGATAATGAGTAACCACTATAACATCATCTTTAGGAGTATCTTAAATCACTACATAATCATTTTATTTCTTCTCATGTTGCCACAACTGATATTTGTACAACACTTTCTCATTGAATATCACATCCCTTATTTTGACAATTTTATGATTCTCAAAATCCAAAAGTATACAGCCTAATTCATCAATGTCATATGCAAAAGTTACACATTTCTTTGATTTAGCTTCCAACTTGGTTCTATTTTCAGAATCTACATGTGCAAATGCTTCACAACCGAAGGTTTTGAGAAAAGAATAACTCACCTTCTTACCTATCCATCTTTCCTCTCAAATATGAAAACCAAAATGAGTACATGGACCTCCATTAATTAAATAAATATAATTATTTATAGCCTCTTCCCACATGTTGAAGGGCAGCCCAACATGCAACCTCATAGTCCTGGCATGCTCCATTATTGTCCTATTCATGCATTCAGCCACTCCATTTTCTTGTGGAGTCCTTGGAACTTTTTTTTTCCCACGAATACCATTAGAGGAACAATAATTCTTCAAATTATTTTCTGAAATACTCACCACCATTATCAAATCTGAGACATTTTAGTCTTTTACCAGTCTCATTATCAACCAAGATTTTCCATTTTTTAAAAGTTTCAAATACATCATATGCTTTCCTGAGGAAATAAATACATACTTTGCTAGTTGCATAATCTATGAAGGTAACATAATACAGAGGTCCACCAAGGGAAGATACGTGAGTTGGTCCCCATACATCAGTATGTACAAGCTCTAATTTCTCATATTTCTTTTCTTTCCCAACCTTCATAAAACTAACTCTCTTTTATTTTCCATACACACAACTTTCACAGAAATCCATATCAAAAAAATTCAGACCAAGTAAGACTTTCTTTGAATGAATTAATTTCATACCTTTTCACTCATGTACCCAAAGTCTATTGTGCCATAGTGTTGTTTTATAATCCACAATGAGTATTTCATGTTCTACCTACTCAACTATAGTAATTGTTCCTAAACATTGACTTTTCTCTTTAACAATTAAAGTAGAAGGAACAATATGACATGTACAAATATATAAGGTTCCTACTTTCATAGCCTTTTCTACTACTAAGAAAACTTTTGAAGCCTTCCATTTTTTGTCATTAAAAGTAACTATGCAACCTTCATCACCTAGCCTTCCTGCTGAAATTAAATTTCTACCTAGCCTTGGAACATGCCTTACCTCTTATAATAGCCAATGATTCCCATTCTGCAACTTAATCTTAACTCTTCCCTTCCCAACAATCTGATAGGGTTCATTATCTCCCAAATAAACTAGTCTGAAATCCACTTTGACATAATCAAGAAAATAACTTCTATGAGGCATAGCATGAAATGAGGGCCCTGAATCTAGAACCCTTGAATCATCATTATTCTCAAGGGAAAGATGAAAAACATCCTCTTTAGATTTAATACTTACCACATTTTCCTCCTTATTTCCTTCTTGTTTGTCTCCTTCTTTATTCTTCATAGACCAACAATCTTTCTTCCTATGACCTAGTTTCCCATAGTACTAGAAATCATTTGGTCCTTAGGATTGAGACCTCTTGCCCTTTAATTTTCCTCAAGATTTCCCATGACTTCCATAATTTTTTCCTCTCTCCTTTGATCTGCCTCTACTTTATGCATTCAAGACACTACTTGATGTGGATTTTAGTCTTCTAAAGCACTGAGAGGGGAGTGGGTGAATCAGTGAAACCATAGATCTATAAAATATTTTCATATACTTCCAAACAAACCAACAAAGGTAAATTTAACATAAAATAAATTTAAAATATGCAACCATAAGTGTAACACACAGACACCAATATTTTGTTAGTAATAACTGAGAGGGGGGGGGTGAATCAGTGGCATAAAAAATATTCCAATAATCAACCCTTAAAACTTAGTACCACAATATTATACCTCTAGTTATCTTCAATCCTATAAGATGAATGCCTCTAAATACTTATATCAATTTACTACTGCTCGGGATTATTTGTAAAACCTTCTACTGTAGATTTACCGATAGACAATAAATTATCTAGAGTACACCGATCAATCCAATTAGGTTAAGTGTAATGAAAAATACTAAAGTAATGACTCATAAACACATTAACACGTGGATTTTTGACATGGAAACCATGTTAAGGGAAAACCCACTTGGGAATGGAACCCAAAATTTTCACTCTTCTGAAGTGAGCTTAGTGAAGAGCCAACCATGTTAAAGGTTACAAACACACTGTTAGGTGTGACCTTGTTAGAGGACTTAAAAGTTTAGTTTGTCACTTGATATTGGGAATCTCTATGCTACCATCCTTGATCAAACACTCACTTGGCCTATCAGTAGGTATCTAGCATCTCATGCTATCTTCACGATCAAAATTTTTGATACTCCATTGGATGTATCTCAATATAGAAAGGATCTTTAAATCCCACCCGGTTAAGAGACTTTCTAAATCAATAGTTAAATTGAAACAGTATGATCTATTCACATAAAACTTATACTTGCAGATTTTTAGATCTATTATAATCTCATAAAACTATTCTGATCCATATATCTCAGTTTATACCTTTGCTCCACTTTGATTCTGCTCGGTGACACGGTGCTCTGTTGCTCAGTGTCTATAGAATTCTTTATCTCTTTCCTCAGCTTTTTGATCAACATTGTATGAAGTTGCTCTTCATCAGTTTCTCTTCAGCATCCTCTTGTTCATTCCTTCACCCTCTCCAATTCATAATGAATTGAGTTGTCTCTTAAATAGACATAATATCACTGTTGTTAGGTTCTTGATCTTCTTGATCTTGGAATGATCCACAATTCTTGCCAATTAGATTTAAAGAAAAACTCATGTTTTATCTCGCTGAGATCCTTTTGCCAACTAGACAAATCAGCTTTAAATCAATCACTTACCTCTGTCTTATCTTGTCAATGAAAACAATCATAACTACCAGTTAACTCTATATTTAGCTCTGCTAGCTAGATGTTTTGTCATTTTTGAACTCTAGTTATTTTTGGTTTTTACTCTCTGATAGCATTGGTCAACACTCCATTTCTCCTCGGGCTTCTCCGTCGGTTTACACTATGTTTCTGGCCGTCGGGTTTGTTGGTGATTCTACTTGTTAGTAATGCTTATCAGTTTTCTTGCTTAGGCATCACTGTGACTTGAGTGTCAGTGATCTCTATCCATCAGGTTCCATTGGCCATCGGTTTTTTTAGTCACAATGTGAATGCTTGTCTTTTATGAGTTATAGAAAGAATAATCTTTATCTCTCTGATTCTCTAAAGTCTTTGACACTTTGATTATAACAGATTAGATTATATCAAGTTAACATCAATGAAAATACAATCCATTAACTGATTTAATGTCTTTCATTATCCTTCTACATTTCGGTGATCAACTTAACATCTTCAAACATTCAATCAGTTACATGTCATCAATCTCCCCCTTTGGCATTGATGGAAATATACTATACTATCACTAATACAATATGAAATATATAGTTTCATCAAGTTTTCCTATTGTAACTATTACAAATGTCTGGCTCTTGGTAAGCTCAAAAGTAGCTTAGATTTTTTTCTTACAGAGTGGTTGTCTTCAATCTTCAATCCCTTCACTGGATAGAATTATCATCTGATATCTCTATTATGATATTTTCTCTTCCTTGACTATTCCTCTTCTTGATAATCTATTTTTCCTTTGACAAAAATCTTTCTCATTGTCTGAACTCTCTCCCTTTGTTACTTCTCTCCCTTAGATGGATATCTCATATGTAATCAATTTCTCTCCCTTAGAATATTGATTAACTCTTCCTTTCTGATTCTCAAAAACTTCTCTCCTTTATGTGATAAATAATCTCTCTTTTTTATGATAATGATAATATCTCTCCCTTTGACAATAATGCCAAAACAAACATACTTATCCTTTATTTATCATCTATATCATGTTCTTTTCCTTTGCATAATATATTTCTTGAATTTCCATATCCATCAGCATTACAATGTCACTGGTGTTCGGTGCATACTTGTACCTTTCTATGTACACATGTATCTATTATTGTTCTTCTCAGTTGTGCATCAACATGAATACTCTTCAGATTTGATATAGGCTGATGCAACCTCCTAGTCAGCTTACTGACCAATAGACAAGGGTTGGACCCCTAGTCTCTGTCTCAAGTACTCAAATATATCCTTTGGTAATGGCTTGGTGAATGTATCAACTAGTTGTTCCTTTGATTGCACATATTCTAGTGTCACTTCCTTTGCTTGCACTTGTTCTCTAAGATAGTGATGCTTGATAGCTATATGCTTAGTCTTAGCATGCATGACTGAATTCTTAGAGATGTTTATTGCACTTGTATTATCACAATATATAATTACTAGTTCAAGAATCTTCATATTCATACCATCTAGTAATTGTTTGATCCATGCAATATTGGAGTAATTTGTAGTAGCAACAACATACTTTACTTCTGCAGTAGATTGAGAGATGCATCCTTGCTTCTTGTTGATCCATGTAACAAGTCTACCACCCATGAAGAATGCTCCTCTAGTTGTGCTATTTTGATCATCAATGTTTCCAGCCCAATCAACATATGTATAGACTTGTAGCTCAAATTTTCCTTCTCTTTTAAACCATAATCCATAGTCCTCGGTGTTCTTCAGATATCTCAGAATTCTCTTTACAATAGTCATATGTGATTCTTTGGGATTAGCAGAGAATCTTGCAACTATCCCCACTACATGTGCTATATCTGGTCTGGTGTGAACAACATATATTATTTTACCAATAATGGATCTATATAAGGTTTGATTTATCTCATTAGATTTTTCTTCTTTTGTCAGCTTGCATCGAGTGGCCAGAGGTGTTCCAACTAGTTTGGAATTTTCCATCTTTTATATCTTTAGCACTTCCTTGATGTATTTGGACTGAGTAATGTAGATTCCTGCATCTTGTTGAAGAATCTATAGACCAAGAAATAATTTGTTCTCTCCAAACATAAACATTTCAAATTCTTTTCTCATTTCAGTAGAAAAGGATTTGCATAACATTTCATTTCCCCCAAAAAATATATCATCAACAAAAATTTCAGCAATCTGAATATTACCATCGATATCTTCTTTTAAGTATAGATTGGTATTTTCACTTATTCTAACAAATTTTATGCTAATGAGATATGAGTGAATTATTTCATACCAGGCTCTCGGTGCTTGTTTCAATCCATACAAGGCTTTGTGTAGTCTACATACCATGTTTCTCTTGTCTAGATCAATAAACCCTTCTGGTTGTTCAATGTATACCTCTTCTTCTAATATTCCATTTAGGAATGCAGATTTGACATCCATCTGGTATACCTTGAATCCTTTATATGCAGCATAAGAAAGTAGGATTCTAACTCATAGTCTAGCAATGGGTGCAAAAGTTTCTCCATAATCAATTCCTTCTTCTTGTGCATACCCCTTGCATACTAACCTTGCTTTGTTTCTTGTGAATTCTCCATTCTCATTCAGCTTGTTTCTGAATATCCATTTAGTACTGATGACATTCTTTTCATCTAGTCTCGATACTAGTGTCCATGTATTGTTCTTCTCAATCCGTTCTATTTCTTAATTCATTGCAATGACCCATGCTTCATTCTCAAGTGCAGTGTTAACAGATTTAGGCTCAAAATCACAAAGTAAACATCTAGTGTTTAGTGACTTACTTTTTTTTCTTATTCCATCCTTCTTGTCTCCTATGATTTGATTCTATGGCTGATGTCTTCTGACATACTTGGCAAGTTTTGGTTCAGCTGTGTGTTCATCATTCTGATCATCTTCTTCACCTTCATTTTCATCTCCATTGTTCGGAACATCATCTTGAGGATTATCCTAATTTTTGATAATTATAGTTTGATGCTTGGTTGCAATGTTCTGATGCTTGGGAGAGACACACTGTTTCTCGGGTAGAGTGTCAGGTTCTATATAAACAAACCTATTGTAGTCCTCTGGTTCTCTTATGCTTTCCTTATCATTCTTTTCTACAAATTCATCTATTTTCACATTTGCACTTTCAATGATTTTGTTAGATGACTTGTTAAGACACTTATAGGCCTTGCTTTTGGTTGATTACCCTAGAAATATACCTTCTTCACTTTTGCAGTCAAGTTTTCCATTTCTTTCATCCTTCAAAATATAACATTAACTACCAAAGATTCTAAAGTAACTTACATTGGGTGTATGACCATACCAAAGCTCATAGGGTGTCTTCTTTGAGTCCTTCTTCAATTGTACTATGTTTAATGTGTAGATAGTAGTATTGATAGCTTCCCTCTAGAAAGTTTGAGTGATGCTTTTCTCAATCATCAAGGTTCTTGCATAGTCAACAATTGATATGTTTCTCCTTTCAAAAATTCCATTTTGTTGTGGTGTCCTCAATACAGAAAAATATCTTTTAATTCCATGCTCATAGCAATAGTCAGTGAATTCTTGTTAATTAAATTCCCCTGCTCTATCTGACCTTAAGCATTTCAATTTCTTTTCACTTTTTTTTTCTACCATTGCTTTATACCATTTAAACATCTTAAATTCTTCATATTTATCTTTTAAAAACATGACTATCATCATTTTAGAATAATCATCAACACAGAGTATTAAATACCTATCTCTATATTATCTCTTTGTCCTCATGGGTCCACATAGATCTGTATGGACTAATTCTAGAATTACAGTAGATGTATGGGTTTTACTCTTGAAACTAGACTTTGGCATCTTACCTTTTTGATAATTTTTGCACATGATATGCTCAGGCTTAGTCATTTTCGGTAAGCCTCTGACATTCCTTTTGTTTCTTATATGTATCATGTTGTCAAAGTTCACATGACATAACCTTTTGTGCTACAACCATATGGCTTCATTATAGCCATCAAAAAAATGGTGTTAGTGTCATCAAGATAGAAAGGTTACCTTTTGTCTTCTCACTGGTACCAATCAACCTTCCTGATTCATTGAAGATCTTTGCCTTCTTATTTTCAAATGCTACTCTGTGACCTGAATTGTTTAGCTATAAAACACTTAACAAATTGTAATTCAATCCTTTATCCTAGTAGGAATTTTCACATTTTATTAGGTTATTCAACATTATAGTCCCTTTACCTTCAACTGGACAGGTTGTATCATTTCTCATTCTCACTGAACCACCACTATAGTATTCAAAAGTCTTCAACTTTTTTTTTATCACTGGTCATATGGTGAGTGCAGCCACTATCTATGATCCAGACATCATTTTTACTAACTTTACATATGAGTGCAGTTTCTACATACCTTTCTTCATCTTCATCTGAATCATCCTTCATGGCTAGAAATACCATCTCAATGTCTTCTTCTGATTCAGTGTTGGCGTCATCAGCTCTGTTCTCAACTAAGTAACAAGCTTTCTTCCCTTTGTCCTTGTAGTCTCAGGTATCTCTCTTATTTGATTTTTGGTTTCTTCGGTAATCTTTAGTATCACTTCTATGAAACTTCTTCTCATGTGATCTGTCATTTCCTCTGTCATCTTTTCCTCTGTTTGGACATCTTGCAGCAAAGTGTCCAACCTCTTTACAATTAAATCATACAAGTGGTAATTTACCTTTGTATCTATCTTTGCCTCTCTACAATCTTCTACCCATTAGTGCTTGAATCTCATCAAGTCCTTGTTCCTCATTATCACTGTCACTATCATTTCTAACAGCATATCTATGACTTAAATTGCTTATTTTCAATGAAGATTTGAATGCAAATTCTATAGATGGCAAGACACTATTGTCAAATTTATTCATCTCAAATGAAATTATTCTACCAATCAGACTATCTAGAGTAACTGTATTGTTTGCAATTTCTCTCATTTCTTGAATAGCATAAACTCTAATAGCATATATAGGCAGTAAGGTTCTTAAGATTTTACTTACCATTGTCTCTTCTTCAAGTACACCTCCAACTCCTCAGATAGCATTGATTACCTCTTTGATTCCGCCACTATACTGAGTGATGCTTTCTCCTTATTTCATTCTAAGGTCATCAAACCTCCCTCTTAGGCTTTCTTCCTTGGCTCTTAGTACATTGACATCTCCTCCATGTACTAGCTTCAACTTATCCCATATTTGTTTTGCAGAGGTGTAGTTTTTGACATCTTCAAACTCAACATCAGAGAGAGATGAGGTGAGTTCTATCATCAAGCAATTATGCTCATGCTTTTCTATTAATTTCTCAAGAGTATGAGGTCCTGTAGGGAACAAATATTCATTATTAAGGTATTGAGTAACATCATTGCCAATACTCCATAGGTGGAGTCTTATTTTTCTTTTCCATGATGCAAAGTTGTCTTTGTTCAACTTGGGCACATCTTGTCTGTTCATCTTCTGATCTTTTTCTTAAGCTGTTAAACTCCCTTTCTAAGCACACAAGCTCTGATACCAATTGTTAGTAATAACTGAGAATGGGGGTGAATCAGTGGTAAAAAATATTCCAATAATCGACCCTTAAAACTTAGTACCACAATATTATACCTCTAGTTATCTTCAGTCCTATAAGATGAATGCCTCCAAATACTTATATCAATTTACTACTGCTCGGAATGCTTTGTAAAACCTTCTACTATAGATTTACCAATTAGCAGCCTATCAATTTATCAATAGACTGTAAATTATCTAGAGTATACTGATCAATCCAATTAAGTTAAGTGTAATGCCAAACACTAAAGTAATGACTCATAAACACATTGACACATGGATTTTTAATGTTGAAACCCTGTTAAGGAAAAAACCACTTGGGATCGGAACCCAAATTTTTCACTCTTCTGAAGTGAGCTCAGTGAAGATCCAACCCTGTTAAAGGTTACAAACACATTGTTATGTGTGACCTTGTTAGAGCATTTAAAATTTTTTTCAGTCATGTGATATCGGGAATCTCTATGCTACCATCCTTGATCAAAAACTCACTTGGCATGTCAATAGGTATCTGGCATCTCATGCTATCTTGTTGATCAAAATTTTTGATACTCCATTGGATGTATCTCAATATAGAAAGGATCTTTAAATTCCTCTTGATTAAGAGACTTTCTGAATCAATGGTTAAACTGAAACAATATGATCTGTTCACATACAACTTATACTTGCAGATTTTCAGATCTATTGTAATCTCATAAAACTATTCTAATCAATATATCTTAGTTTATACCTTTGCTCCACTTTGATTCTACTCAGTGATGTTGTTCTCTCATGCTCGGTGTCCATAGAATTCTTTAGCTCTTTCCTCAACTTGTTGATCAACACTATATGAAGTTGTTCTTCATCAGTTTCTCTTCAACATCCTCTTGTTCATTCCTTCACCCTCTCCAATTCGTAATGAATTGAGTTGTCTCTTAAATAGACATGATATCACTATTTTTAGGTTCTTTAACTTCTTAATCTTGGAGTGATCCACAATTATTGCCAATAAAATTTAAAGAAAAACTCATATTTTATCTCGTTGAGATCTTTTTGCCAACTGGGAAAATCATCTTTAAATCAATCACTTATCTCTGGCTTATCTTGTCAATGAAAACAATGATAAATACAAGTTAAATCTATATTTATCTTTTCTAGATAGATATTTTTTCATTTGTGAACTCCAGTTATTTTTGGTTTTGACTCTCTGATTATCTTCATCATATGCCAACATTATTCCCCTGTGGCATTGATGGCAACACTTAGGAAAAACTACTAAGTGTCTAAATATGCTAACATTAAATCAATCAAGTACAAAGGTTCAAGAAAAAATAAATCCCCCTTAGGATTACTTCCCTAAGGTAATTACAAATAGATCATGTAATTCCATGTAACATATTGCACTACTATATCTATACGACTCCCCTTTACAAATACTTAGCCAATTTTTAATACTTTATACTTCTCCCCCTCTGACAACAATGACAAAGGTAGAAAAATTCAAAATTTTATTGATAGAGAGTAGCATATACCTATTAGAATATACTAAATAAATCATGAAAATTGGTCTTTAAGACCTGTAGATCATTCTCCTATATCTTCTTGAGGTTTTCTATGATCACTATCTAACCGCATAGAAGATAAGCTAACTCCTTTAATGCATCCATCATGCTCATAGCGGATAGGGATAACACAAATACCTCATCTTTAACTTCTTTTTGCAAAATTTCTAACTTGGGAATCATTAGAATTTGAAGCTCCAATAATGTCCCTATCCTATTCTCCAGCTCATTGTTATAAGTTTTGAGTTTATGATTGATGATAGTTACTTGATCTCCAAAACATGTAGCAGACTAGTTGATAGGATCAAAATTTTCTACTAAAAGCCTTATCTCCTATTGGACTTCACACCTTTTCCTATGTATATCTTTCAAAATCTATGAGAAATAAAAAATTGAGGTAAGGATCTTACCACCTTCTTTAAATGCTTCTTTTACCCTGTTAATACCAACTATAAATGACCCTCTATCAAGTGCAATTATTTGGGCTAAATTTTTTGATTTCTTCTTCCCATAATCCTTTTCTTCCCTTATTGTTGCTGCATCTTCTAAACTTTGCATTTGATCACCTGCAAGTGTCACTAATTGACCCAATTTTCCAATAAGTGCATCCTTTTCATCATAGGTTACCTCAGGAACTAAGTCTAACAATATATCTCTTGTAGGATGTATTATTTGTGCCTCCCACTTATTTTGATCCCTTTTGGCCTTAGACTTAATGACCATAGTAACGTTCATCATTTTAGTAGGGCTTATTGTAGTCAAGTCTATTGGAACTTGAATGAATGACATGTCATCTTCATCCATCTCATCAAAACATTTCTTAACAAAAGACATAGAAAATGTTACCTTTTCTTTTTCCTTGTTTCTAGTCTTCTCCTTTGGTTTCTCTTTCTTTTCCTATTCTCCTTTCATCTCCACATCCTTAATTTTTGCAACCTCTTTCTTCTCCTTATCTACATCTCCACCAGTTGCCTCTGCTATTGGTACTTTTTGTTGCTCACTAGAAGTAACTTTGACTAAGGTTTCATTAGTCACAATATATTTCATGACTTGTTTTGTCCCTCTATTTTCTAGAGCATCCACGTATTCTTTTGTTGTATCCTTAGAATCCTCAGGAACATTCAAGATGAGAATATCATTTATTGTGACTTTAGCACTGTCAATATTTCATCCTTCATCGATATGTGTAATCTTAGATTCATCATCATCTTTTTCCTTTTTGTCTTCTTCTTTGTGCTCATCTTCCTCCTCTTCAACAACACTCATCAGTTTCTTCAAGATTCTTTATGTCTCATCCTAAAATTATTCTGATTCACTATTGAGTAGCCTAGTCATTTGTGTCTTTCTCTTGAATTTATTTCTTGTTTTATCAATAATCTCTTTGATTTCCTCATTTGACATCTCCGGTTGTAATTGGATTAAAACATATTCTGTCAATTATTTGTTTTTCTTGATTGATCCTCGCCACCTAGCTTCAACATAACTATACAAGGATGTGGGGATCTATCCTTGTATCTCAATTAGGGATTTTATCAGTTTATTTATACTAAACACTACAACATCTTCAAGATTTCTTTGTTCATCCTCATTAAACATGTCATAATACTCATTTACACCAAGAAGTATTCCCAATTTCTTAACATATTTTGCAATAGGGGGTCCAACTACCTTTAACCTTTTTCCACTTGCCCTCATCTTCTTCTTCTCTTCATCAGACTCTATACCTTCTTCTTCTTCTTCTTCTCCTTCTTCCTCAAGATTATCAAACCTTTGAGCCTTCTCCTTCTTCATTTTATTAGTGGCTCCTCTTTTTGTAGTGGACTCCTTCACCTTTGTAGGTTCTTATTTTGAAGGTTTTTGCTTTTCCTTCACTGGTGCCTTTGTTGGAGGAGAGATTTTCTCCTTTTTCACTATTATAGTTGTGGCACTTCTTGTCTTCCTACAGGTTGTAGAAGAGATAACTTAAACATATTCATCTTCATCTATTATTGCTACTCCAGATGTTCCAGCCTTCTCTGCAACATGTCTTCCTCTTTCCTTGTTAATGGATTCCCATGTGAAGCCTTTCTTTAGAGAAAATTGTTCTACTTCCTATCTGATTTTCTTCTCAATCACTGGTTGGTTCATTTTTTTATGAACTTCCATACCCTTCTCTTTATAGGTTCCAAACCTAGGTGCATTTGGATCTACCTGTTTTGACAAAAAATGTTCTGCATGTAGAGTTAACATATCATCTTCTACCTTATAACCCATAGGCATGTCCCATAAGGTCCTAACTACCTCTATTTGATAAGTATTAGTTTCCAGTATAAAACAAATGTCATCCTTATATCTTTCAACATGTGTAGGAATTCTTTCCCTTTGATGCATTTTACTTTGAAAGTCCTTAAATTAACCCCAAAAATTTCCTGTAAACCCATTACCAAGCATCCTTATGCATTTCTTTAGTGTATGATGGCTGGTTGGTCCTTAGACCATGTGATAGTGCCAACACAGGGAAAGTCATTTTGGAAATAGAAGAATAGACCCATAAGAAACTAACTGAACTAAAATGATTGTCTTTTATCCTTTTTAATCTTTTCCATGTTCTAAAAGAATTGATCTCTTATCGCAACACATAAATCATCTTTTGCATCTTATTTTATCATTATATATGTAGTTTATTGTAGAACTGGGCACACTCTTGATCCTACTGGATTGATAGAATTTATAGCCAATTACCATGGATGCAAATCTCATGATTAGGTCAAGGATATCATTTATCCCTTGTTTATCCCACCTTGATTTGGTTAAATTTGTAACTATCACCTATGGGATTGACCTAAGTTGAGGTACTTCACCGGTTGCACAGAAACCTGTAACTACATGAATGGCCTCCTTAGTTATCTAATGTGGAATATCAAGCCACATAAACTGGTCATGTACATGTCTCAACACATATCTGACTTTCTCCTCCTCAAAATCAATAGGAAAGTTAATCGTGTGAGTGAAACCCTTATCTACAACTACTTGGTGTTCTTCCTTCACTACCATATTGCTACACAACTCCATATATTGATTGAAAATGTGAGAATAACCTAAAAATTCAAGCTTATAGTGAATGAATAATTGCATGTCATCAATATGCAACACACCGTAGGGAACACTAGATAGGGCACCCTTTGGATCTTCTTCAATCGACTTAAATAGATGTTTCTTGAATTTGGTTCTTGGCCTCTTAGTAATCTCCACAATAATTGGGGTGTCCATTTTGAAAGTAACAAATTCAAGATCAAAAATTTGAATAAGTACCTTTTCAATCACTACCCGATGAAAATTTCAAACCCTTGTTATTCCTTTCACTCAAACACTATAAATTCTTCAATAGGTCACTTTGAAGGTTGTGAAACTGCTCAACCTTCACTTTTATCACTCTATGTCTTCTTTTGAATGTGTAGGTGCACAATGAGACCTAAAACACCTTTTATCCACCTTCAAACATATGCATAATTTCATCACCGGTTGATAGAAAATAAAATATACCTTAAAAGATCTTGTTAGTGGTCAACCAAATCTTAATGCAGTTCAATAGAACTCCATATCATACATCAAAATAACTAGATATATCTAATTATGAAAATAGAACTTACTACACATGCATCTAGGGGGTCCAAATATAGATTCAACAATGCTTTCTCCCCCTAAGAAAATGATAGGTTAGTTAGATGAAGAGTTCTCCAAACCTGGTGAAGATGTAAAATCTTCAGATGGCTTTCCTTCACTCTTCTTTACCCAAATATTGTTCATCTAATTCCTTGTCTCTTCCACTAATGCAATATTATTTCATTTTTTCTTTCTTGACTGGTTCACCGGTTGATTTGTCTTGTTGTTCTTTGCTCTGCAAAACCATACAATGTGTCCAATCTTGTGACATTTAAAATATGCTATTCCAGTTGATCTCCAAGGTCCTTTGTTTCCTCTATTAGTCCTCAATTTGTAGCTGATTTCCATGTGACCGTAAGTATGAAAATGTAAGAATGTAACATTCCAGTGGTTCTCATTCTAATAAGGACTTAGTCGGTTCACTTGTAACCAATAATTTTTCACCCTTGTTCTGCACTCATTAGCTCTATGACCATATTTTTTGCAATTGTAACAATAACCATGAAAAGTACTTAGTCAAGAATTATATCTAATACATTTTACACTAGATCTTATATTTGTCTTGCATATATATTAGTAGTATGTCTAACCTTATGATAATTGAAACAAATTGGTTTATAAGATCTCTTACCAGATTTTCTTTAATTCATCTTAGGTGCAGACTTTACAGATATTGATTGGTCTTTTTGGTACTTGAAGATCCACCAACCTCATGATTGTTATATCCTAAACCATGACTCTGTCCATGCATCCTCCGATTCTTGATTTTTTAATTAATTTTTTTCAGAACTTTCATTAAATTTCTTGAGTAAATAATTTCCAGCATTCAATTCACCTTTCAATTTCTCATTTTCCTATCTCACCTTTTCATTATCCATTAGAGATACTTGTATTTCTTCATTTGTGTCATGTAGATGTGCATACAATGTACCAACCTATTGTTCATATTTCTAGAGCTCATCCACCTTAGATTTTAGGTCTTCATCTTTGGCTTTTAGGGCTTCCTCTATTTCCTTCCTTGCTTCCATTTCTTCACCCATTCCGATTGACAAAGATTATAACTCTTTTTTGATATTATTCTTGTCTTTATGCAGTTTCTCATTCTCTTGAGACAATTCTTCTAAAGCTGCTTCAGATTCCTCCGATCCACTTTGTTCAAACAGTTGTTCAAGTTGTGCAACAAGTTCATGTCTCTTTTCTCCTAACTACTAGAGTTGTTGTTTCAACCTTTTAATGAATTTCTTGGCATTTGCAAGTTGTCTGTTAATTTTCCTTTGATATCTTAAACCCTTGATATATTCCTTAAGGATCCTCCCCAATTGGTTAGGCCTCTCCAAGGGAACTTGGCTCTGATACCAATTGTTAGTCTTATAAGGCACTGAGAGGGGGGGTGAATCAGTGCAACATGCAAAGGTAAATGTAACATACAAAAATAAAACATGCACCCACAAATGTAACACAAGGACACCAATATTTTTTTGTGGAAACCCTTTTTAGAGGGAAAAACCATGGTAGGGAGTTAGTACCCACAAATATCACTACTGCATCAATAATATCTACCTTGTTAATAGCATTACAACACCCTCTTAAGGGTATACCTAGTTAAGAGTATCTATAACCTGGTTAAAGGTTATTATAATAGTCTTGTTAAGAAATACTCGGTTAAGAGATTTAAAACTTCTTTGGAGAGTCACACTGCTTTAATCTTCAGACCTATTAGGATCATGGTTATCCCATTAGGAGTAACATTGTCAAAGGATTTTGATTGCAAGGCTGTTAGAACTTTCCTTCAGTAGAAAACTCAAAGAATTCCCTAATGATGACACCTTCTGCCTGACAGATATTCTTTTATACTATCTACTATGTTGTTCTGATTTCTCTAACACCTCTAATACACTTCTGCACTTTGCCTTCCATGAACACAATCACCACATCATGAATTAACCACATAGAACTTAAGGATTTTCATCCTTTTATATAATTTTTCAAGTTTATCACAAACCCTAAAATGTATTACAGTTTGGCTCCAAAAATCCATTCAAATTACATAAGAGATCATGCCAACATAGGAAATTATAATGTTAAATGTTGACCCTCAACAATTCAACTCAAAAACAAATTAAACATTTGTGAATATTTGACCACAGACTCAAATTAACCAATTTAACTAGACAAATTGACTATTCATGCCGATATCACTAGTGTTTTCCTCAAATATATGCATATATATTGAATCTACTGAACCGATGATAGATGTAGGTAAAGATGATTCTGTAGATACTACTTGACCTATCACACCATCTGAATATTCTATGTTATCATTGCTCATTGAATTTACCAATATCATATGTATTATAATCAATACACTAGATACTTAGAAAAATCCTTGTGAAATCATCTTCACCACTGGTATATCTAAACTAAATTTTTCAATACACTTTGTTGCCAGAAATGAAAATACCAAAAATTATTGCAGTCATCTAGGACTCGATCATATTCATCGTATGCCAATAGTGGATCTACCTGATCTTTTCCTATGAATTTCCTCACTTAGAATAACACCAACAACATCATCAAATTTTAGGGTATTTGAACCAGAAACAAAGTTACAAACAACCATTAGTAAGCCATTCCATGTTTTAGGCAAAGAACATAGAATCAAAAGAGCCCTAATTTATTCATAAAAATTGACATTAACGAAAGACAATTGAGTGATAACTACATTAAACTCATTTAATGGATCAAAAATTGACCCACCTTTTATCATTTTCATATTAAATAAATTCTTCATAATAAATACTTTATTCAAAGAAGAAGGATTTTTCATATAAATTTTCTAGGGTTTCCATTAACTCTTTAGTTGTATTCACTTTTGTAATATTAAATGCCACTGATTGTTCCAGGCATAAATGAATACTCTCATGTGCCTTTCAATCCAAAATATCTCAATCCTCCTGAGACATTGTTAAGACTTTATTTCTTAGTCCTCGCAATGGCCACCATAAATCCTTCTAATAAAGATAGTCCTCCATGTTCATTTTCCATAACTGAAAGTTCTTCCCATTAAAATTTTCAACCTTCAACTTACCCTCATCTGCCACTACTCCCTCTCAACCATGAGATCTTCCTGCAAAGGGTAAATGAATACAACCCATTTTGATACCACTTGTTAGGATTAGTAGACAAAAATCTAATAGTTACATGAAAATATGACCAATAATGCAAAGGAATAAAGAATACAAAAGTAGAACAAGAAGATGTTGGCCCAATGTTAAGATAATAGAAAGGGTGTGTACTGAGAGGGGAGGGCTAAATTAGTACCCTTAAAAACTTTTAGTCAATTCCTTGTATTCACTATTCTATATAAACCAACTAAGTAGATTGCTTATTCCAAACATATAGTATCAATGCTGAAATGTAAATGCATGTAACATAACACATACACATAATTATGTACTCATGATACTAGTATTTTGGTATCATAGAAAACCCCTATTAGAAGGTAAAAACTATGGTGGGGATGAGATCCACAAAACTTCACTACTGCAGTAATAAAGGTAGCTTGTTAAAGCTTTACAAAATGATCACTTCTGATGATCTTACCCTATTAGGAGTAACAAAAAGATCGACTAGATCTACCTTGTGTGAGGATTTAGCAACACAATCTATGTGTGCACTTAGTTAAGATATTTACAATAAGACTATTAAGTCTACTCTGTTAAGAGATTTTGGGTCTATTACAATTATTAGAGAGTAACAAAAAGTTGATGTGAAACATATACAATCTCAAAATTGTTGATACATATCTATTAAGTTTATACAAAAAATATATCACCTCAATATGAATGATAATACATTCTTCTCTATTCTTCTTAGTAGCCTTGCCTTAGTTCTGTAAACTGATTTCTTTAATATAGTCTCTATCCTTGAATCCCTTGTCTGATCACTGATGTCTATAGTATGGTGGCTACTTCATCATTTCTTGATCAACATACTTAACAAAATTTGACATCTATACATTTATATATCAAATGATATGACCAAATTAGGGTTCCAAATTTACATCCTTACCCTAAGATCAATGGTTACAAAATTTACATTGATCAAATAAACATAGCAGAAAACCAATTAATGTTGTAAATCGGTAGTTAATGTCCTCCTTGATTGTGTAAACTGTTATCTAGGTTGGCTCAAAAGTTGTTACTTAGAATAATGTGTTATAACAAACTTTTATGTGGACTCCATTACACTCAGTTAATGTTGTTCCTTGGTGCTTGGTGTATATTGTATATCTCGATAATATTGGTGTTCGGTTATGCTTGTGTAGCTCGGTGTTGTCTTGTTAGAATAACTGAGAGGGGGGTGAATTAGTGGCCTCAAAAATATTCCAATAAATCAACCCAAAAACTTAGTACCACAATTATAAGCCTCTAGTTATATTTAGTCCTTTAAGATGTATGCCTTGAAATAATCTTATCAAATAACTACTGCTCGGAGCTCACTATTTAAACCTTATTCTTAATGTTTACCGAATAGTAGTCTATCATTTACCGAAATATAGTAAATAACTTAGTGTTTACTGATCAATCATGTTTTAGTAATGTGTAAAGAAAAACATGAAATAAATGAATCATAAACACATTTGACACATGGATTTTTAATGTGGAAACCTTCTTAAGGGAAAAACCACTTTGGACCGGTAACCCAAAATGTTCACTCTAGTTCTAAAGTGAGCTTGGTGAAGAGCCAACATTGTTAAAGGTTAAAAATACACTGTTGAGTGAGACCTTGTTAGAGGATTTAACACTAATAGTTTATCACTTGATATCTAGCACTACTATGCTATCTTCATGATAAACCTTTTGATATTCCTTGGGATGTATCTCAATATATAAAGGATTTGTTTAGATCCTGCTCAGTTAAGAGACTTCTCTGATTCAATGGTTAAACTGAAATAGTAAATGATCAGTTCATACATACAACTTAGACTTGCATATTTTCAAATCTATTGTAAGCTCGTACTACCTTTCTGATCAATGTTTCTTTTCAATACCTTTTCTCCACTTCTTTCTGCTTGGTGATGTTGTGCTTCTCTATTTCTCGGTGTTTGCAGAAATATTATTTGTGTTCTTCAGCTTGATTGATCAGGTCTGATTGAAGTCTTTCTTCACTAGTTTCTCTTTAGCATCCTCTTCTCTATTCAATCCCCTAATTCACAATGAATTAGTTTGTCTCTTTATAGACATGATTTCACCGTTTCAAAGTCCTTGACTTTCATGTTCTTGGCATGATCCACAATTCTAGCCATTCTTGCTTTAAAACTTTACTTCAGATTTATCTCGTAGATAACTTCTTGACAACTAGAATAAAACAACTTTAAAAATCTAGCTTATCTCTAGCTTTTAAATTTTTGATGAAAATAATCTTACCAACCAGTTAACTCCTTCTTTAGCTCCTGCTAGCTAAGTCTTTTTTCATTTCTGAGCTTCAGTTATTTTTGGTGTTTAACTCCTTGTTAGCTCGGTCTTGACTTTAGTTATCCTTAGGCATCTCTTTCTATCATTCAAGTAACACTATGGTTCTTCTCATCAGTAATGCTTTCTTAGGTTACTTTCTCAAGTATCATAGTGACTTTCCTCTTGGGGTTCTATATTTGTCGGGGTGCACTGTCCGTCGGTGTTTGTTGTCACTTAGTGTATACTAAACTTTTATGCATTACTAATAGCATAACCTTTATCTCTCTAGTTCTTTTAATTCTTTTACATTATGTATAAAAATAATCAGATTATATAAAGTTGACATCAATTACAATACAATACATTAACTGATTTAATATCTTGCATTAACCTTTTGCAGCTCGGTGATCATCAACTTAACATATTCAAACATTAAATCAATTATGGTTCATCAATCTCTCCCTTTGGCATTGATGGAAACACACTACATTAATACTAATACAATATAAAATGTATCAGTTGTAGTTCATTAATCTACCAAACTTATTTTTCTATAACCAATACAAATGTATGGCTCTTGGTAAGCTCATATAGCTTAGATTTGTTTCTTGCAGAGTACTTTCTTCAATCTTCATTCCCTTCACTCGATAGATGTAGCAATATTTTCTCTTGATGTTGTCTCTCCCTTTGACTGTTCCTCTCCTTGATCATCTCTTTTTCCTTTGACAACAATCTTTCCCTTTGGATATTCTCTCCCTTTCAGGTTACATCTTTCCCATCTATATATCATCCTCCCTTCTAGATATCATCTCTCCCATCTGGATATTCTCTCCCTTTGACAACAATGCCAAAGTTATATCTCTTTATTTAATATATTCCATGAATTTCCTTTCCATCAGCAACATACTTTTGTATTTAGCCAAAAATATCTCTAGTGTTCGGCATAGATAAGTACCTTATTGTGTACAAATGTATCTTTGCACTCCATCAATTTGCTTGCATAAACATGAATGATCTTCTGATTGTGTATAGGTTGATGCAACCTCATAGTCATCTTAGTGACTAATAGACAAGGGTCGTACCCCTAGTCTCTTTCTTAGGTACTCAAATGTATCTTTAGGAAATGGCTTTGTGAATATGTCTGCTAATTGTTCCTTGGATTGAACATATTCCAGTATCACTTCTTTTTCTTGCACTTGTTCTCTTTAGTAATGATACTTGATAGCAATATGTTTAGTCTTAGAATGCATTACTGGATTCTTTGATATGTTAATTGCACTGGTAATATCACAATAGATAATCACTGGTTCAAGAATCTTCATATATATACCTTCAAATAATTGTTTGATCCATGCAATATTAGAGCAGTTTGCAGTAGCAGCCACATATTCTACTTCTGTAGTAGATTGTGAGATGCATCCTTGCTTCTTACTGATCCATGTGACAAGTCTGTCACCCATGAAGAATGCTCCTCCAGTTGTTCTCTTTCTTTCATCTAATTTTCCAACCCAATCAACATCTGTATAGACTTGAAGTTCAAATTTTCCTTCTCTTTTATACCATAAGCCATATTCTTCGGTGTTCTTTAGATATCTCAGAATTCACTTGACAATAGTCATGTGTGATTCTTTGGGATTAGCAGAGAATCTTGCAACAATTCCAACTGCATGTTCTATATCTAGTCTAGTATGAACAAAATACATTAGTTTTCTAATCATTTATCTATATAGGGTTTGATTTACCTTGGGTGATTTTTCTTCCTTTGTCAGCTTACATCTGGTTTCTATAGGTGTTTCGACTGGTTTGGAATCTTCCATTTTGAATATATCTTCAACACTTCTTTGATGTATTTGGATTGTGTGATATAAATGCCTACATCTTGTTGAATAATCTATAGACCAAGAAAGAATTTGATCTCCCCAAATATTGACATCTCAAACTCTTTGCTCATTTCATTAGAAAAATATTTACATAACATATCATTACCCCCAAATATGATATCATCAACAAATATTTCAGCAATCAAAATATTACCATCAGTATCTTCTTTTAAATACAGGTTGCTATTTTCACTTGTTTTTACAAATCCAATGCTTATAAGATAGGAGTGGATTCTTTCATACTAGGCTCTAGGTTCTTTTTTTAATCCATACAAGGATTTGTGTAGTCTACATACCATTTTTCTCTTGTCAGGATCAACAAACCCTTTTGTTTTTTTCAATGTATACCTCTTCTTCTAGTATTTCATTTAGGAATGCAGATTTTACATCCATTTGGTATACCTTGAATCATTTGAATGTAGCATAATCAAGTAGTATTTTGACTCCTTCTAGTCTAGCAAGGGGTGCAAAGTTTTCTCCATAGTCAATACCTTCTTCTTGTGCATTCCGTTTCATACTAACCTTTCTTTGTTCCTTGTGACTTCTCCATTCTCACTCAACTTGTTTCTGAATATCCATTTGGTACCAATGACATTCTTTTCATCTGATCTCGGTACTAATGTCCATGTATTGTTCTTCTCAATATGTTCTATCTCTTCATTCATAGAACTTACCCATTCTTCATTTTCAAGTGTAGTATTAATAGACTTAGGCTCAAAATCACAAATCAAACATCTAGTGTTTAGTGACTTATTTCATGTTCTCATTCTAGCCTTCTTGTATCCTATGATCTGGTTCTATGGATGGTGTCTTCTAACATACTTAGCAAGTTTCAGTTCAGCTCTATGTTCATCATTCTAATCATCATCTTGACCTTCGTTCTGATCTCCATCGCTCGGAACATCATTTTGACCAAATTCCTTTTTTTTGGTATTTGCACCCTAATGCTCGGGTGCAATGTTTTATTTCTTGGGAGTGATACATACTTGCTCGGGCAGAGTGTTAGGTTCTTCATTGTAAAAAAATATGTTGCAGTCTTCTAGTTCTTTTCTTCTTTCCTCATCATTTTTCTCTGCATATTCATCTATTCTGACATTTTCACTTTCAATGATCTTGTTAGAGGAATTGTTAAGACATTTATAAGCCTTTCTCTTAGTGGAATACACTAGAAAGATTCCTTCTTCACTTTTGGAGTCAAGCTTTCCATTTCTATCATCTTTCAAAATATAAAATTGACTTCCAAAGGTTCTAAAGTAACTTACATTGGGTGTGTATCTATACCATAGCTCATAGGGTGTCTTCTTGGTGTCTTTCTTTAATGGTACTCTATTTAATGTGTAGACAAAAGTACTGACATCTTTCCTCCAGAAATTTTGAGTGATACCTTTCTCATTCATCAGTGTTCTTACACAATCAAGAATGGATTTGTTTCTTCTTTCAACAATCCCATTTTTATGTGGTGTTCTTGGTGCAAAAACCTGTCTTTTAATTCCATGGTTATTGCAAAATTTAGTGAATTCATCATAAACAAATTCCCCTCCTCTATCTAATCTTAATAATTTCAATTCCTTACCACTTTGTTTTTCTACAATATATTTATACTATTTAAACATCTTGAATTCTTCTGATTTTTCTTTTAAGAACATAACTATCATCATTCTAGAATAATCGTCTACAAAGAGAATGAAATATCTATCACCATGGTAACTCTTTGTTCTCATGGTTCCACATAGATTAATATGGACTAATTCTAAAATGACATTAGATGTATGGGTTTTTGTCTTGAAACTAGACTTTGTCATTTTACCTTTTTGAGAATTCTTACACATGATATGGTCGGGCTTTGACATGCTCGGTAAGCCTCTTACTTTCCTTTTATTTCTTATCTTAATCATGTTTTCAAAATTCACATGACATAATATTTTATGCCTCAACCATATGTCTTCATTTCTATCCATTAAACAAGTGGTGTTAATATCATCAAGATAGCATAGGTTACCTTTTGTCTGTTCACTAGTTCCGATCAACCTTTCTGATTCATTGAAGATCTTTTCCTTCTTATTCTCAAATTCTACTCGGTGACCTCTGTTATTCAAATGTGAAACACTCAATAGATTATAGTTAAGTCCTTTTACCTAGTATGCATTTTCACATTTGATCAGGTTGTTCAACATTATGGTTCATTTACCTTCAACTAGACAAGGTGAGTCATTACCCATTCTTATTGATCCACCATTATAATGCTCAAAAGTTTCAAAATTTCATTTATCACCAGTCATGTGGTGAGTACAACTACTATCTATAATCTAGACATCATTCTTACTAACCTTAGATATGATTGTAGTCTCAACATACCTTTCTTCTTCATCTAAATCATCCTTCATGGCTACAAATACCATCTCAATGTCTTCATTAGATTTGGTGTCAGTGTCTCCAACTCTATTTTTAGCTAGGTAACAAGATTTCTTCCCTTTGTCCTTTTAATCTCAGGTATCTCTTCTGTTAGATTGTCAATTTCTTCGGTAATATCTATCAGCACCTCTATCAAACTTCTTCTCATATGATATATTACTCTTTCTGTCTTCTTTTCTTTTGTTAGGACATCTAGCAGAAAAGTGTCCAATCTCTTTACAATTACAACATACAATTGGTAATTTACCTTTGTATCTACCTTTGCCTCTCTGGAGTCTTCTAGCCATTAGTGCTTCAATCTCATCAAGCCCTTGGTCATTACTATCACTTTCACTATCATTCCTCATAGTGTTTTTATGACTTGACTTACTTATTTTCAAAGAAGATTTGAATGCAGACTTTATAGATGGTAAGACACTGTTATCAAAGTTATTCATCTCAAATGAAATCAGTCTACCAATTAGACTATCTAGAGTAACATTATTATTTGCAACTGCTATCATTTCTTGTATATAAGATACTCTAATAGCATATTCATGCAGTAAGGTTCTTAGGATTTTACTTACCACTATCTCTTCTTCAAGTACACCTCTAACTCCTCAGATATCATTGACTACCTCTTTGATTTTACAGCTATACTGAGTTATATTTTCTCCTTCTTTCATCCTTAGGTCATCAAACCTCCCTCTTAGGCTTTCTACCAAGTAGCTCTTAGTACATTAGCATCTCCTCCATGTACCAACTTCAATTTTTACCACATTTTCTTTATAGAGGTGCAGGTTTTGACATCTTCAAATTCAACATCAGAGAGTGATGAAGAAAGCTCTATCATCATGAAATTATGCTCATGTTCTTCTATCAATTGATCAAGTGTGTGAGGTCATGTAGGCAATAGATATTGAGTATCCAAGTATTGAGTAACATCATTTCCAATACCTGATAGGTGGAGTCTTATCCTTCTTTGCCATTATGCAAAGTTGTCCTTGTTCAAATTGGGCACATCTCATTTTCTCATCTTGTGATATTTATCTTAGTTCTTGAAACCTTCCTTCTAAGCACACAAGGTATGATACAAATTGTTAGAATAACTAAGATGGGGATGAATCAGTGGCCTCAAAAATATTCCAATAAATCAACCCAAAAACTTAGTACCACAATTATAAGCCTCTAGTTATCTTCATTCCTACAAGATGTATGCCTTGAAATAATCTTATCAAATAACTACAACTCTGAGTTCACTGTTTAAGCCTTATTCTTAATGTTTACTGAATAGAAGTCTATCATTTACCAAAATACAGTAAATAACTTAGTGTTTACTGATCAATCCTGTTTTAGTAACGTGTAAAGAAAAACATGAAAGCAATGACTCATAAACACATTTGACACATAGATTTTTAACGTGGAAACCCTGTTAAGGGAAAAACAACTTGGGATTAGTAACCCAAAATTTTCACTCTTCTAAAGTGAGCTTGGTGAAGAGCCAACCATGTTAAATGTTACAAACACACTATTAAGTGAGACCTTGTTAGAGGATTTAACACTAACAGTTTATCACTTGATATCTAGCACAACTATGTTATCTTCATGATAAACCTTTTGATACTCCTTGGGATGTATCTCAATATATAAAGTATTTTTTTAGATCCTACTTGGTTGAGAGACTTCTCTGATTCAAAGGTTAAACTGAAATAATATATGATCTGTTCATACATACAACTTAGACTTGCAGATTTTTAGATCTATTGTAAGATCATAATACCTTTATGATCAATGTTTCGTTTCAATACCTTTGCTCCACTTCTTTCTGCTCAGTTATGTTGTGCTTCTTTGTTGCTCCATGTCTGCAGAAATATTAGCTCTGTTCTTCAACTTGATTGATCAGGTCTGATTGAAGTCTTTCTTCACCAGTTTCTCTTTAGCACCATCTTCTCTATTCACTCCCCTAATTCACAATAAATTATTTTATCTCTTTATAGACATGATTTCACCATTTCAAATTCCTTGACTTTCTTGTTCTTGGTGTGATCCACAATTCTAGCCATTCTTTCTTTAAAACATTACTTTAGTTTTATCTCGTAGATATCTTCTTGACAACTGGAATAAAACAACTTTAAAACTCTAGCTTACTCTAGCTTTAAAATTGTCGATGAAAATAATGTTATCAACTAGTTAAATCCTTCTTTAGCTCTAGCCAGCTAAGTCTTTTGTCATTTCTAAGCTTCAGTTCTTTTCGGTTTTTAACTCCTTTTTAGCTCGATCTTGACTTCATTTGTCCTCAGGCATCTCTGTCTATCCCTCAGGTAACACTGTGGTTCTTCTCATCGGTAATGCTTTCTCGAGTATCACTGTGACTTTTCTCTTAGGGTTCTTTATCCATGAGGGTGCACTATCAGTTAGTGTTAGTTTTCACTTAGTGTATACTCAAATTTTATGCATTACTGATAGCATAACCTTTATCTCTCTGGTTCATTGAAGTCTTTGACATTATGTATACAACCAATCATATTATATAAATTTGACATCAATGAAAATACAATAGATTAACCGATTTAATGTCTTGCATTAACTTTCAGCAACTTGGTGATTATCAACTTAACATCTTCAAACATTCAATCAGTTATGGTTCATCATTGTCTATGCTTGGTACAATCTGTTTACTCTGTTATCACTATACTCGGTTAACTCTAAACATGAATAGTGCTCTTGGTTAAATCTTCACTTCGGTGATAGATACTTGCTTTCTTGTGTTGACTCTATCACCGACTATCCATTATGTCTGCTTGATAACTAATGACAACTTCAATGTGCAATTGGAGTAACATTCTCCCCCTTTGGCATTAGTATCAAAAACTTAGTGTTGTATAATAGTATACATAATGACTTCCCCTATGTATATACTTGGTATATATATGTTAACATCTTGATTTTAGTATCCCCCTTTACTATACATATATACATATCTTTCCCCCTTTTTTGAAATTAATGACAAAAGGCGCATAAATTACAATTTGTCAAAAATGTTGGGATGGGCATTATTTAGAGTTTCTAATAACTTCTCCCATTCCTCATTTAAGTGTTCAAGGGTGAGTAGCTCTAATTTTAGTTGGATGTGCAGATCATATATGTTGTCTGTTACTGATAAATCTAGGCTGGAAATGAGATTCTTTACAATAGTTACATGTTTTTGCATCATTTCTAAATGCGGTAGTAACTTCGCCTGGAGCTCGATTACTTGATCCATGAGTTTTTCCTCTTCTTTCTTTAAGTCTCATCTCAACCACTAGTTCTAAAGTATCTTCTTATAGTGCATGTGTAATGCATTTGGCTTGGTTGATAGACTCTTTGCACTAGCCTATAGATCTTGATCTATTTGCTTGAGTTTTTCACTAACCTTGGTAGTGAAATGGTCTAGTGTGCATAACTGTTGTAGAATAGTAATAGCTTGGGATATGATAGTTTCTATACCATTTAATAATTCTGACAAAGTTACCTTATGTACTTCCATGTCTTGGCTGATATTCTCTGTAACCATGTATTGGATGTTCTTCTCTACTCTTTCTTCTAGTTTATGCTCGACATCAATATCAGGATTATCAATAGCCTCTGTGAGAAGCTCAAGTTGTTCCACTATGGGGGCTCATTCATCAATGTTAATACCCAGTACAACTTGCATTAAGATCCTCTTTTCCTTTTCTAGTACTTGTGCACACTTTGCTTCTTGTCTTAGCTTGTCTTGTGCAAATTTTCTGGGTCAAAGTTCACCATATTTCTTTAGTGTTTCAGGATCAAGTGTCTTAGGATCCCATTGTGGAATCTCTATAATCTCATCCAGTGTAACTGCATCCTTGTTTCCTTTCTTCTTCTTCTTCTTCTTCTTCTTCTTCGTCTTCTTCTTTTTACTTGGACTACTTGATGACATTGAAAGTCTATAGTAAGGTGAGCCTTTTTTTTTATTTCTAACTTTTATTGGTCGGTACTCGATGTGACAACTTGTTTAGGTGCCTTGGTAATTGACCTTGTGTTGGTAGTAGATGCATCTACTATTTTATCAAGTGTTTCTGTGTTACTTTCACCTTTCTCTTCTACAGCATTAGTGGTATATTTTTGTGTATCACTTTGTGTCTTCCCACCACTATGCTCACTGTCCTTACCATGATTTGCACCCTTATCTTTAGTTGTATCTGTTGCATGCTCAGGTGAATTCTGCTTTGTTTCAATATTCATCTCAATTTCTTGGACCAGAATAGGTAACTATCCTAGTGTAGTAGCTCGGGAGACATGTGATGTATCTTGTTCATCAATAGTCTCTATTGCTCAGATGGATTCATCTTCCTTGGCCTTGTCATATGGATGTCCTTCGGTTACATCAATTATTGTGATATCCAGGTGACCTAAATTAGTTAGGAGTTTAGGAATACCATCAACACATTATCAGCTGCTGCATCATCAACTGTCATGGGTTCTGTACTTGGTCTAGTAGATGCAACATCAGTTATTTCCTCAGTGTCCTGAATAATATTGGGTGGATTCAGCAATTCATTCCAAATCTTGGTGCTCTCAATATCCACTTCCCCGATATTACCTTGTAGGATATTCAATGTCCTTTGTTTATTCATAAATTTATTATCATATTGTCTCATGATATCATGAATTTCTTCAACTGCGCACTCAGCTTTTATAAGTGTGAGAGCTGCTTCTCTCATTTGTTTCTTGGTTTGGAGTGCATAAGATCATCTCGATGATATTCTATCATATATTTCTGATGGTATAGAAGTAGGAAATTCAATGGGAAATTGTTTAAGGTTAATCATCATACCTATAATTTCTTCTTCAATTTTATCCTTTTTATTGGTAGACAAATCAGAATATACTTGTATCTTTGGATGTGTCAACTATTTGGTTGTCTTGATTGTCTTTGCAATGTCATAAATACTCTATGATGGTGTCTTGTGAACAACCTTAAATTGATTTGGATTCTCATCAAAATCATCCTTGTCATCTTTTTTTTTCACATATCTCTTATGTTGTCTTGGTGTAGTAGTAATGCCCTTCTGCTTCCTTGTTTGGTATGTAAATTTCGGTTAGGGTCTTGTAATTTTTTCTACACATTTTTTCAAAGGTAGTGAGTCACTAGTCACCAATTGTGATCTTGTTTGTGGGGGAGATAAAGTCTTTGTGATTTTTTCATTTTTGGCCTTGAATGCCTCAACTGGTGTGTCATCAGACTCGGTGGCATCAGTGTCATGATCTGGTTCAGCTTCCTGACCTAATGAGGTTTTATAATCGATTTATTCTTTAGACTTATCCAATTCCTCATCTGTGATTGCAAGTTTCCTCTTCAATGTTTTCACAATCTTAGTCTTTTTCTAACCCAATGGTTGTACTTGTAACAAAATTTGTATATGGGTCTTTGCCTCATCATAAGTGCCAAATCTCATGGAAGATTTTTCAACAGGCTCATTTTAGATATTTTCAATAGCCTCTGTAGCAACATCAATATTCAATTCATACTCCATTGGAGGTAGCCAAGCAGTCCTTGGATCTGCTGCTTTGATTAATTTTGTTTCGGTATCTACTACAAAATAGATATTATCTTGGTATTTATCAACTAGTTGTAGTGGAATTTGGGATCTCTTCTCCATTCTAGCCTTAAATTTTGCAAAAAATTCATTCATTAGCGGCTCAAAGTTTTGTCCTAGACTGGTGATCATTTCATCTATTTGTACTGTAGCCAGTCTATCTATTTTCCACTTAACTTTATCGATTGATGGGAATAAATTTTGCATGTAGAAGAATATGCATAGTAGTAAGGAATCAAACTTACATGTATTTGTCTTTGCTGACTTGATGGTTCTCATATTTTCCTCTAATTGCTTTTGCAATAGTTAGGAAAGATCAAATTGTAGACCTTTCTTGACTATCTTGTAAGCTATATCAAGAGCTCCACATGGTACATTGTTTGACCTGCTAGACTAAAATATTTTATACCCAATGACATAAGTACTAAAGCTTAGTTCAGGATCCTTGATGTAGTTGACCTTTAAGCCTCTACCATCCCACTCGGCTAATGTTAGCTTTTCCAACTCGATTCTTGGTAGGTGTCTTAGGGCTTTGGCTTTGTCACATATGGGATATCTTGTTACTACATTAATGACATCCCTGGTTATCTATTTAGGTTCATCCAACCATATCTTTCCATCACGTACTCTGCTAAGTACAATGCAGATCCGTTCATTCTGAAAGACCTTCGGGAAATATAGGGCATGAGTTAGCCCTTTGACCTCTAAGTGTTTATGGTCTTCTTTCAGATTTTTGTCTATGCACATTGATTGATAAGTAGACATGAATTCAAAGTCTCTGATTTATCCAATCTTGCAATGTATATATGCATGCACATCTTGCACAAGAAAAACCCTAGGCAGAATAGACAAAAATGTGCCTTGATTATCTGGTTGTGCTGCAACTTGTGGATGGATCTTGAAATTTGGATCCATGTAGGTGGAGTTCTTTACCAAAATGACCTTCTTTTCCTTATCCATCTATCTTTAGTCATTCGTGATGAAGATGCCATGATTCTATGTTTTTAGGGCTTTCGTAAAATGTGCTTGCATAACTCAGTGAGGGTAGAATACTCAATAACTAGCCTCTATATGCTCAGAAATCTACTTAGATCTCTATAGAATTCTAAAAAAAGTTCTTCTACAACTTAGCTCTTTGATCTTTGTTCTACTACGTGATTGCATTGTGACCAAATGAGCTCACATCGACTAAATGTATAGTAAATAAGTTAGGGTGGTGCAATAAATACACTTCACCAACCACTCAGTTAATAAATGACATGCTCGGTTAACACGATCATTGTTTCAACTTGGTGACTACACCATATACTCGGTTACCATAGCAACTCAGCAAACTCTTCACATTTTGACTGACTAACAATTTTAACTTGGTACATGTTAATCAACTAGACTAGATCATAGTAATCAAATATGTAATGCCACAATGCATCTTTATTCATGTTGATTTGGCATATGTTTAATAAATATAGGAACTAATGTAAAATATATAATTGCAAAACATAGTTCCATACCTGCTTGTATTGCTTAGTTGGAGATGGTGGAGCCACCTAACCCATTCGATGAGGTGTCATCGATTGTAGTGCTTGGTCCTGCATTATCATTTGATTCTCTTCTCCACATTTGATTCCTGATCCTCACAATTTCATCAGTTGTATTTCCATTCCCATAAGTGTTTATTCAATCTGCACAATCTCTGCTTAAGTGACTGACTTTCTGACACTAAGAACATGACATTCCTGTGTTTGACCAATTCCTAGATTTGATACGCCATAGTCTCATATAGTTTTCTACTATATGTCCATATTTACCACATGATTCACAATTTCTCCAAGTGTTGTAATCCCACACATAAACATTACCTTGTGTTCCTGGTTGATTTATTGTTTCTTGTCCTTTAGGCTTCCATATTTTCTTTGTGTTCTTTCTGCATGCTTGAGTTGTATGACCATTCATGTTGCAATTTTGATAGTATTTATCCATGTATGGTTTATTCTGTGGTTTATTCAACTTGGATCTACACTCATGTGCCTAATGTCCTTGCTGATTATAGTTATAGGAAATACCATTAAATTTAGGAGGGTTTCTAGGAATACCTTTTGTTTTACTCCTGCAAACATTTGATGTGTGGCCTGGTTTTCCACAGTGATGGAAAGATGGCTTCTTTGGCTTAGGATTTGAGTAGATATTCCTTTTTTAATCTTGATTTTCTGATTCTCCTTGCTTGGTATACCCTAATCCAGTATTGTTCTTCAATCTTCTTTGATAGTTCAAAAGTTCATCCATTCTCTTAGTACTTTCTTCAGATCTCTTGATCACTTCATTTCTCAGTTTCTCATTTTCTTCCTTCAATACACTGATGTCATCTATTCTTTTTGCAACTTTAGTATTCACTTGGTTTGCCTCATGATTCATAGACCACTTGATTGGTGATCTCAAATTAATGTTCAGTAAGTCTAGACATCTCAGTTTCTTTCTCTTATAACTTTTCAGACATCTATCTTCTTTCATCAATGATGTAGTACTAGTCTTGCTCCTTCTAGACCTCTTTGAGGGTCTCCTAGGTCACTCACTGACCTACTAGGGTTCTTCCACTAACCCTAGGAACCTTAGGTATCTTATCACAAGATCCTAATTCCTTCAACTAGTGAACACCAACAAAGTAGAACTCAAATCTTTGCAATCCTTATTCTAGACCCAAATTGGTCTTTCTTGCTCCATTTGTACAATCTGCTCCAAATGGATTCCAAACATTACCAAATTGGAAAGGAAATATTCAAAGATGTTAATAGGACCAATTTCAACACCTGCAACCTCACTTTGTATCAAAAACCCAAACAAGCTCCAAGAATCCATGCAATTACCTCCCAAATAGGGCTACAAGCAATTCGCCCTATTTGGTCACCTTTTCTGAATTATCTTGGGAAAATGTCTTAACAAGTTCCAAATAGAATTAGGATCTAGACACCCTTTATAGAGACACTAGATATTTTCTAGGTCTTGGCCCTCAGAAGTGTCCATACAGTCCTTCCTACTTTCATGCCTAAAATTTAGGGTTTTAGGCCTCCTTTACTATCTGCACAAGAAATGAACTTTCTTGGCCAACAACATAGCTCCTTCCAACTTATCCTCTTGTTTGGGGGTCCTCCCTTGACTCACTTACCTTCCCACATTCACTGATTGAAGCTATGGATGCTTTCAATCCCTCTAGCTAGCTGTGCAATCACTGATGATCCCTAGCCATGCCACTCTGGCTCGCCTAGGGAATCATCTTAAAAATAACTACCACCACTTCCTAGGCCCATCCTAATATGTACACAATGTACATGAAGTCTAATTTCATAATCCAAGAGCCTGGGCCAAAGCCATAGTGGAAAAGAAAGCTAAGACCCCATTTGCAAGCAATGCTCAAATCAAACCAGTGATTGGGCTAAATTTGAAAGATTTTATACAAACAATTAAAAATATTGAATCTACCAATATAACACCACAAGAAGTTCATAATTAACCTACATTACATGAAACAAAGCATTACATGAAATAAAATTTGTCAATGTTGTTAATGACAACATTGACAACTTTTGGCAACTTTTGAGTCTGATTGCCAAACTTGTCCAATCTAGTAAATATGATGAAACAACATCAAAAAGGACCTCTAGTCCCTCTCTTGGCTCATTTTGCCACAAAATTCCAAAATTCCTTTATTGGACCTGAATTGGGCTAAAAGCCACCTAGGACCTAACAAGACTCATCCTCCTCTAAACACTCACACACTATGACACTTGGTCCTTTTATTACCTAGTGGTCTGGCTAGAACCACTACAAGCCAAAACAAATAAAGAGAAAACCATAGGTTCATGAAAATAACTAGCCTACCTAGGTGCTCCTACACCATACTCCCCAAAATGAGAAGTTATGTCACTCCAGTGGATAGAAGATCCTCTGAGATGTCCACCTTCTTGAAGTTTGCCTCTGAAATCCAAGAAGCCTCTGACTCTGGTCTATCCTTCCATTGAATCAAGTGCTCCATGTAGACTTTGTGTCTAGTGGTCTTCTTAACCCAGGACTCCTGGACTTTGTCAGACACCATCTAAAACTTGGGAGGTAAAACAAAAACCTCCACATCATCACTAACCCCCTAACTATGTGGGATGATCTCCATCTTCCCTTTGAACTATATCAAATCTTGAACATTAAAAATTGGAGATATACTCAAGTTTGATGGTAAGTCCACCTTATATGCATTAGCTTCATATTTTGCCAAGATTTTGCAAGTCCCCACCCTTTTCATCTGAAGTTTGGTAGGGACACCCTTCTATAGTTTGGATTTGTTTAAGTGGACCATCACATAGTCTCCTACTTCAAAATGAACATCCCTCCTCTTCTCATCAACTTTGGCTTTCAGCTTAAGTTGATTGTCTTGTATCTGCTTCTTTACTTGGTCTTGTATCTCCTTCATGGTAGAGGTGAAATCCTCTGCATGGCCACTTCTATATTCCATTCCACCAATATCTCTAAGCTCACAAACACCCCTAGGGTGCATGCCATAAACAACCTCAAATGGAATTCTCCCTGTCATCCTATTCTTGCTATCATTATAAGCATATTCTACTTGGGGAATGACCATATCCCAATTCTTCCCATACTCCTTAGTTAGGCACCTCAGTAGGTTACCCAAAACCCTATTTACCACCTCAGTTTGGCCATCAATCTAAGGATGGTAAGCTGAACCAAAAGATAGGTTAGTACCCAGCCTTGTCCACAAAGTCCTCCAATAGTGACTAATAAATTTCACATCCCTATTAGAGACTATACTCAAAGGAAGACCATGAATCCTTACTATTTCTTTGAAAAACAAATAAGCTATGTGGCTAGCATCATTAGTAGTTCTACATGGAATGAAATGTCCCATTTTACTAAATCTATCAACAACTACATAAATGCTATCATACCCCTATTTATTTTTGGGTAACCCCACAATAAAATCCATACTTACACACTCCCATGGCCTATTAGGGACTGGTAGAGGCTGAAACAACTCTGCATTACTCATTCTTCCTTTTTCTTTCATACACACAACACACTGCTCCACATACTTGGTGACATCCTTCACCAATTTTGGCCAATGGTAGAACCTTTGGACCAATTCCAAGGTCTTTTCCTTATGAAAGTGACCACTTAGAGAACCATTATGTTTCTCTTGGATGAGGTTCATCCTCATTGACCGTTTAGGTACACACAACTGATTTCCTTTGAACAACAACCCATTATGTAAAGTAAAATCAGAGAACTTACTATGAAAATGGTTTTCAAAATCAACACATACCTTATAATCCTCACCAAAAGCCTCATCTAACTCAGAGATCTTTGAAACTGTCAATCCCAATGCTATTCAAGTGGACTTCTTGCACTCTTAACAATCTCCTGCTCAAAGCATCTACCGCCTTCTTGAGTTGACCCTTCTTGTGTTTGATAGTAAAAGTGAATTCCTGCAAGTATTCCATCCACTTCAAATGTCTATTGCTCAGCCTTTCTTATGTATTAATGTAGCTAAGGGCCTAATTATCAGTGAATAACACAAATTCCTTGGGTAACAAATAGTGCCTCCATTTTCTCAATGATTAGACAAAGGCATATAGTTCCAAATCATAAGAAGAATATTTTTTCTTAGCCTCATTCATCTTCTCACTAAAGAAGTCAATAGGCCCACCTTCTTGACTCAATACCCCTCCTACTACTAACCCACTAGTATCACACTCAATGGTGAACAACTTCTGAAAGCTTGGTAATTGGAGGATTGGTCGAGTAGCCACTTTTTGCTTCAATAACTCAAATGCATTCCCTACTTCTACTATCCATCTGAACTTAGTTTTGACCCCACCCTTTATGGTATCCATCAAAGGTACACATATCCCACTAAAATTCCTAATAAACTTCCTATAAAATTAGGAAAGGCCATGAAAAATCCTTACCTCTATGGCTGTGGTCGGTGGAGGCCAGTTCAAGATTGTAGCAACTTTGTCTTTGTCCATCTTCAAAGACCCCTTGGACACTACAAAGCCCAATTAAACTAGTTCTTGTTTAAATAACTCACACTTCTCAAGGTTAATGGCCAATTTCTCCTCATGTAACCTTTTCAATACTTCCTCAACATGTTTGATATGTTCCTCTCTTGTTTTACCGAAAATTAGTATATCATCAAGATATACTACCACAAAATTTCCAGTGAAATCCTTGAGCACCTCATTCATGAGCTTCATGAATGTTCTTAGAGCATTAGAGAGGCCAAATGGCATCACAAACCATTTATATAACCCATCCATGGTCTTGAATGTCATTTTCCATTCATCACCTTCCTTCACCCTAATTTGGTGATAACCACTTTTCAAATCTAGTTTTTTGAAGTACATTGCCCCACCTAGGCAATGTTGGTACTCCTAAATTTGGAACAAATTGGGAGTGACCATGTTAAATTTTTCAGACAAGCAAAGGTGAATATCCTTGAAATTTTGTGTAAGAAGGCTCAGTTAGAGTGATTGAAAAAGGTGCCCGGATGATTTTTATGAGATACAAATTTGGAAGAGGCTTTAATGCCTTCCATTTGACATATGAAGTGGGTCCCAACTCCTGAGTTTCAGTTCTGACATGTTTAGGGAGTAGTCATTTTGAGGGGATCACCTAAATCTGCATGTTGCTTAATTGTCAATTTGTTGTCCGGAGCCTACTTTGCTTCTGAGTATCTTACACCCTGTTGAGTTTCATAGTTTTCCACTTTGGGAATGTTTAGCATGCATATCAAAGAGCTTATTTTTTAAACCTCAGGTCATCCTGAATCTGTTTGATAAGTTTTCATACTTCCCAAAGTTGGTTGTTCATGAACTGTCTGCATTTTTGCCTTGTCTAGAAATCTGAATAGTCCAGTTTGACACATTATAACTTTTGACCAATTCACCCAATTGAGAAAATTCCTTTTGTACTATGTTCTAGTGGTCACACACTCCATATTTTCCAGTCTGCAGATCTTTGTGAAATCAGATGACAAGTTTTCAAGAACCGTTCTGATAGTGATTAATTCTGATTTCCTGTGTTCTCAAGTGCAGAATTGATAAGTGACCTACTTTGAGCTTTTGAAAGTCTATACCCGGGTGAAAATTTTGGATAATTGAAGGTTGACCTACATTATAGACCTAGGAATGAACTCCTTTGAATATTCCCAAGCCTTGACCAATCTGGTTGATCACTT
>MU224342.1:960834-992923 GCA_018584345.1 Thuja plicata
GTGAACTATCTAGGTAATACCTGCCTGAGTATGTGGAGCTCAAAAACGAAGAAGGATATTATCCAATCCTTAGCAATTAGCCTTTCTCTTGTCATAAAGGAGTTTTCATTCAAGTATAATCAGTATAATATCATTCTAAGGTTGAGGTACAAGAAAAAGTGCTAACAGGCAATCCATAAGATCCTCTATTCTTGGGATTGGGAATCTGTACCTTATTGTGATCCTATTTATACTCCTTGAATCTATGCACAATCTCCACTTTCCCCCTTTCTTTGATGCTAGAACAATCAGGACTACAAAAGGGCTAATGCTCTTCTTGATCAAGCCTTGATCCAAGAGCTCTTTTACTTGTCTTGCTACCTCCAAGTTCTGATCTAGAGTTAACTTGTATGCTTCTTTGTTGGGCAAGGATGCCCCTGGCATAAAGTATATTTGATGACTTACAACCCTCTTAGGTGGTAGGATTGCAGGAGTGCCATCACTCACAATTTCCTTATATTCCTCAAGCAATTCTTGCACTTCCTTTGGTAGTGGCTCTTTTACTAGTGTTTCCTCTTCCTTAGGTTTTGACACAATGGCATAACCTTCTCCATCATCATCTTTGATGTCATTCACAAACTCCTTACCACTGCTTAACATAACATTACAAGTTTTATTATGTGGTTCCTCATCCTCTAATAAAGACTGAATCTTGAAGGTCTTTCCTCCTTTCTTGAATGTAATGGAGTTCTATTTCCCATCATATACTACTCCATTATTAAATTTCCAAGGCCTCCCAAGAAGAAAATGACAAGCATCCATTGGTAGGATGTTACAAAGAAACATGTCCTTGTATCTTGCTATTGAGAATTCTACCCATGTTTTCTCATTGACCAAGACAATCTGGCCTTTTTTAAGCCATGTCACCTTATAAGGGTTCACATGGGGTATTTTGGCTAGCTTAAGCTTTACTACTATGTCCTCTAAAATGATATTGTCTATGGATCCAGAATCAACAATCACCTTACATACTTTACCAAGGATCTTACATCTAATTCTAAATAGTTCCCTCCTATGTTTGGGATCATCCTTGATTGGTTGCCTTATTAAGACCCCTCTAAACATTAGGTTCTCACCCATTTCTAATTCTAGATGATCCACCTCTAGATTTTTGACACTAGAAGTATCCTCATGTGCATATGCTACCCTCTTGTCACTGTTTGTTGTAGAAGATTTGTTAGGACATCTGTAAGTTGGGTGCCCTAGTTACCCACAGTAGTAGCACTTCATAGTGGAAAAGTAGGATCCAATCCTACCTCCTCTTCCTTTGTTACAACATACATTGTTACCACTACCTCTGTTATAGCCTCCCCTTGAACTGCTCTCAGTCTCCTACTCTGTCAATTTATTTTCTCCTTGGGATCTTTGTTCACTACCCCTTCCTTGGTAACCTCCCCTTTGACGCCTCTAGTCTCTTCCTCTACCTCTATTGTTATTATTTCTCTTGAAACTAGAATCCCCTTTCTTCTTATTCTTCTCTTCCACCTTTATAGCCAATTGATGACACTTTTGGATAGTGGTAGGTGTCCATAGGCTAATCTACTCTTGGATGTTCCACTTCAATCCACCCAAATATCTAGCCACTTTTATTGGCTCTTCTTCCTACAGTTTAGATCTCAAACACAATTTTTGGAACTCCTCAGTATATGAGGCCACATCTAGGTCTTTCTACTTCAAATTTTGTCTCTTCCTATGGATTTGTATTTCATATTCCTCTGGAAGATAAATCTCCTTCAATTTGGTTACCATAGCATTCCAATTTTCTATTGGTTGCTTTCCCATGTTTACCCTCTCATCCTAAAGGTATTTCCACCAAGTCAAAGTTGATCCTTTGAGCCTAGACTTGGCCACTTTAAACCTTTGGGCTTCACTTATTCCCTCACACTCAAAGTGATTCTCCATTGCCTCAATCCAGTCCATGACTGTTTCAATATCCATCTTTCCTCCAAATAATGGTATCCATTCCAAAGCTTTGCCACTTAATGCCTTTATGGCCTTCAAGAAAGGTTGCTCATTCAATACTAGATCAGGTTCAGGAATGTAGTCTTCTTCATCAATATTCTTCTTACCCTTACTACTAGAGTCTGCTTCATATTCTTTCTTCCTAGTACCATCTACTATTTCTTCCATCTTTACTTTCATTGCTTCTAAAGTATGCTCAAGGAGTCCATTTTTCTCCTTTTGCTCCTCCATATCCTTGGCTAGTTTTGCATTTGTCACCATCTTTGTAGAACTAAAAGATTCCCCTTCTGACATAAACCAATCTTCCCAAGTTTCTCAACTTGCTCTGATACCACTCTGATGTAGCACTAATCTTTCTCCTTCTAGACCTCTTTGAGGGTCTCCTAGGTTACTCACTAACCTACGAGGGTTCTTCCAATAACCCTAGGCACCTTAGGTATCTTATCACAAGATCCTAATTCCTTCAACTAGTGAACACCAACAAAGTAGAACTCAAATCTTTGCAAACCTTATTCTAGACCCAAATTGGTCTTTCTTGCTCCATTTGTACAATCTGCTCCAAATGGATTCCAAACATTACCAAATTGGAAAGGCAGTATTCAAAGATGTCAATAGGATCAATTTCAACCCCTGCAACCTCACTTTGTATCAAAAACCCAAACAAGCTCCAAGAACCCATGTAATTACCTCCAAAACAGGGCTACAAGCAATTAGCCCTATTTGGTCACCTTTTCTGCATTATCTTGGGAAAATGTCATAACAAGTGCCAAATAGACTTAGGATCCAGACACCCTTTATAGAGACACTAGAGATTTTATAGGTCTTGGCCCTCAGAAGTGTTTGTACCATTCTTCCTACTTTCATGCCTAAAATTTAGGGTTTTAGGCCTCTTTTACTGTCTGCACAAGAAATGAACTTTCTTGGCCAACAACATAACTCCTTCCAACTTCTCCTCTTGGTTGGAGGTCCTCCCTTGACTCACTTATCTTCCCACATTTTCTGATTAAAGCTATGGATGCTTTCAATCCCTCTAGCTAGCTCTACAATCACTGATGATCCCTATTCATGCCACTCTTGCTCGCCTAGGGCATCATCTTAAAAATAGCTGCCAACACTTAAAAATCCAAGAGCCTAGTCCAAAGCCACAGTGGAAAAGAAAGCTAAGACCCCATTTGCAAGCAATGGTCAAATTAAACCTGCAACTGGGCTAAATTTGAAAGATTTTATAAAAATAATTAAAACTATTGAATCTACCAATATAACACAAAAATAAGTTTAGAATTAACCTACATTACATGAAACAAATCTTATAGGAGCACTCTCAATCCATTACACTATCCGATCACCTTAAAACACACATACAATCACTGTTATTGCTTAGCACAGTCCATACATGAAATTTCTCAAACTTTCCAACCCTTCACAAATCCTGAGGATAGTCTTATATAGATGACCCAAACACTAAATGGTCAGTTTCAGATAGTTAACCAACCAATTTCAATGAAGATGCAAACTTGACATAAAAGTTGTCAATTTTTGTCAATGACAACATTGACAACTTTTGGCAACTTTTGAGTTTGATTGCCAAACTTGATCAAACCATATCCAAACTTTTCCAATCCACTAAATATGATGAAACAACATAAAAAAGGACCTCTAGTCCCTCTCTTGGCTCATTTTTCCACAAAATGCCAAAATTCCCTAATTGGACCTGAATTGGGCTAAAAGCCACCTAGGACCTAACAAGACTCATCCTCCTATGAACACTCACACACTATGAAACTTGGTCCTTTTATTACCTAGTGGTCTAGCTAGAATCACTACAATCTAAAAGAAAGAAAGAGAAAACCATAGGTTCATGAAAACAACTAGCCTACCTAGGTGCTCCTACACCAATCAACAACCATGTTTCTACCTTGTTCATCTTTATTTGCATCATTCAAGACTTCAACCATTCTAACCATTTGTGTATCTTGTCTGATCTATAGTGCTTTCACTTGTTCCATAAGTTGTTGATTGCTCTCAGATAGTTTTAATATGATTCTTTCAGATACATCAGATATGCTACCAGATTCAGCTCTAGATGTATCAAATGGTTCATGAATCTCTTCTTCATGATAATCAATCTCACCACAGTGAAGTGCCATGTCCTTCCTCTTAATAAACATCTCCTTGAGTTTCTCTTTAGCTTCCTTATATTTTTCAACATAGATTTGTAGTTGTAACTTTTGATTCTCAATAGTTTTGTCAAGTGTATACCGCCCCATTGCAAGATCTTTTATCTTTCAGCTATTAAACCTTCAAAATAAAAGAACAATATATGATACCAATTGTTGGCCCAATATTAAGATAATGGAATGGGTGTGTACTGAGAGGGGAGGATTCACCCTTAAAAATGTTTAGTCAATTCCTTGTATTCACTATTCTATATAAACCGACTGAGTAGATTTCTTATTCCAGACATATAGTATCAATGCTGAAATATAAATGCATGTAAAATATACATAACACATACACATAATTAAGTACTCATGACACTATTATTTTGGTATCACAAAAAACCCCTGTTAGAAGGTAAACATTGTGGTGGGGATGAGATCCACAAAATTTCACTATTGTAGTAATGAAGGTAGCCTATTAAAGATTTACAAAATAATTCCTTTTGATGATCTTACCATGTTAGGAGTAAAAAAAAGATCAACTAGATCTACCTCATGTGAGGATTTGGCAACACACTCTATATGTGCACTTGGTTAAGAGATTTACAATAAGACTATTAATTCTACATTGTTAAGAGATTTTGGGTCTATTATAATTGTTAGAGTAACATAAAGTTGATTTGAAACATATATAATCTCAAAATTATTGATACAGATCCATTAAGTTCATACAAAAATATATCACCTCAATGTGAATGATAATACCTTCGCTCTATTCTTCTCAGTAGCCTTGCCTTAGTTCTGTAAGATGATTTTAGCAATATCATCTTTGTCCTTGAATCCCTTGTCTAATCTCTAATGTTCGTAGTATGGTGGCTACTTGATCATTTCTTGATCAACATACTTAACAAAATTTGACATCTATACATTTATATATCAAATGATATGACCTAATTAGGGTTCAACATTTACATCCTTACCCTAAGATCAATGGTTACAAAATTTACATTGATCAAATAAACATAGGAGATATAAACAATTAATGATTTAAATCCGTAATTAATGTCTCCTCGATCATGTAAACTGTTATCTAGGTCGGCTCAAAAGTTGTTACTTAGAATAATGTGTCATAACAAAATTTTATGTAGACTATGTTCCACTCGGTTAATGTTGTTCCTCAGTGCTCGGTGTATAATGTATATCTTAGTAATACTAGTGTTTAGTTATGCTTATGTAGCTCAGTGTTGTCTACGCTCGGTATAGTCTGTTTACTCAGTTATCACTGTACTTGGTTAACTTTGAACGTGATCAGTGCTCTCGGTTAACTCTGCACTTTGGTGATATATATCGACTATCTTGTGTTGACTCTGTCACTCACTATCCATTATGTCTGCTTGATAACTAATGACACCTTCAATGTGCAATTGGAATAATAGAAGACACAGATTTAACGTGGTTCAACTAATCTTGGGCTACGTCCACCAAACAAAGAGTCCAATATTATAATCCAGTAATTTGAACTAATTAAAACCAGCAATCCATTGTAGCTCAATACCATTTAAAATGCTACAATATTTATTCACTCTAACAAGCCATAACCCTAACACCGTTTTTCTTATAGAAAAACCCTAACCTTAAAACTTGATTGATGGGTCAAACTAGGGAAATGCTTGATGAGTCAATGTAGGGAAATGGTTGATGAGTCAACCCCAAAAATGCTTGATGGCTTAACCCCATGAATTGCAGAAAAGTGTACAGAACTTGCCTGATTAGTCACTACAAACCAAAAATATCCCACATGGAGACTGATCAGGATCCACACTAAACACTTGGATGGTAATTAAATGATCCCTTTAAATCACCACCGTTAAAAGCTAAAATTTGAAATATTTGAATCCACCTCCACACATGTCGAATAGATAGTTACTTTAAAAAACATTTATCATTTAGGAAATAATTGAGATCTTAAAATTGCCAAAGGTGAACCAAATCATGTTTACTACATAATGGAAAAGTGAGACAATCAGATGTCTAGTCAGCACCTTCCTAGTTTGAGAGAAATAATATTTTTACACCTACAACACAAAACATAGTTAGAGAATAATAAAACTGTAGTATGTGGAATTCTCATTCAACTGAGTGTGAAGGTCTAGCATTCTAAATTTATTCCTTGAGAGATAGGTCTTCTAAAGAGCCTAGTGATTGTTAAATCCTGGGAATATTAAAATGAAGTCTTTATAGGATAAGATCACTCTCCCTGTCTCCAAAACAACCCCAATATTGGCAAAATGACCCTCCATCATGTTTGCCTCTAAAAAACAATGAGTTATCTCGTAACTCTCAAACTTGTCTAGCTATTTATAGATTTTAGAATATATGTAACAAAGTCTACCGTTTGATACTTGTTTGGAACTAAGAGAGTTGATAATAATTAAAGAGTCTCCTTCTATGTGAAGCTTTGAAATATATGAGAATAATACTAACTTCAAACCTTTTATAAGGAAAGAGCCTCTACCATGTTATTTATAACTTGAGGAAGTTTCAAGACCAGAGTTGTAATTAAGTGACCTTTGCTATTATAATATAAACAACCTAATCCCGATGGTCTTGGATTACTTCTAGAGGCACCATCAAAGTTAAAATTGAAAATTTTTGTCTTGGGGGCTTCAATTTGATATTTCCTCTATAATTTTTTGAAGGTAAATTTTTCAAGAGGTCCTCTTTAAAAGGAAGAGATATTTGGGAACTCTAAAGTGTCAGATTTTGGTGGAGTGATAAGAGATTGGAAAGGGGTATTCATTGAGGGATTTAGTAATAATTTAGGAGCGGGTTCAAACAATAGAGATTAGGCTATTGTTTCTTGGTAGGGAATGAAATGCCTAAAGAGGAACCCTTGGATATTTATCATCCTGGTAGATTATGAGGAGATTCTAAACATGGCTTGTGCTTCCCCTATCTTGAATAGGGAATAAAATGTTAATAAGGTTCATGTTTTTTCAAATCTAGTTGAGGATAAAGATAATTATCTTAATCTTTAGGACCATGTTAAGGACCTCTAGAATCGTGTTTCTTCTGGGGAGTAAATTGTTTCTTCCTTTATTCATACTAAACAATAGGTTGGAAATGCTATTTCTTCTCTTTCCTGGATTACAAATGGCTTTCTTAGGAAAGTTGTTATGGGTTGTCTCATGTATGAAGAATATGAAAAAGGATAGAGATACTGACCATAGTCAAAGGCTAAAGGAGGATAAACATAATGAAGAGTACAAGGAATGGGTTGGCGATCTGAAGACACTCTCAAGAAATTGGGAGATAACAACTTGCAGGAATGATACCAAGAACACAACTCCTTAAGGTTGTTGGCCTTCTCTATTTTAGTGCTATGAAGGGTTCTTTTATTAGTATTAGTTTAGTTTATTATATTTTTAATACTGTTATGATATTATCTTTTATTATTTTCAAAAACTTATGCCCCCCCCCGAGCTATCTAGAATTCTTAGATTATGGTGATGATCCTATATCTCATAGCTTCTTTATTTTTAAGTTGGTGAACTATTCTATGGATTATATTTTGAAGTATATAGCCATTACTAGTGATAGTTTAGCCATAGCTATTAACTTCATTTTTTTAGTGCAGGATCTTTTTGACTTGAGGTTGTAATGGCTTGAAGTTTGTTTTTTATGTGCTAATTTATGTTATCTAGGATCAAGGCCCTTTCCCTATCGAATCAATCAAAAAAAAATATTGTTAAGTCACATTTCCTCTTTGAAAAAAAATTATATTTTAAGCCTACAAAAGATTGGTTACTTAAAGTTGTCTAAACTATCAAATCGCTAAATAAAGATGTGAATGAAATATGCTAGTTTTGATGCGTCACAAAGTTTGTAACATGTTGTTTTAGAGGATTGCAATATATTAACACACATATATGCTCTCTATTTATATTGATGGTAAATGTTGTCTATAGTTTTAAATATCAAAACAAAATAATTTATTTTAATTTTAAATAAGAGAAAAATAAGCATTCATCTTAATCCTTAACTACCTATGTAAGTTGTCTAATAAAAATTTACACTTACCCATTGTACTATTTCTTAGCATTTAAAACAATACATCCTTTAAGATTTTATCAAATAGTTGTTTCTTAGAAACGAACTATCATGCTATCTATTTTACAACTTTGATTAATTAGAAAAAAAGAGTTGCATAATAGATTTATAAGCATGGTACATTAAAAAAAGTACTTATTAATTTTAAAATTAAAAAGAAAAATAACCACTCAAATAAAACATCTATTAAGCCTTAAATAATTTTTGTTGAACCTTTACGATATATGTAGGTGGATGTCAAATGAAAGTCCAAATTTGGATTGAACATTCATTAACTATGTAAGTGTGTAATACCCACCCCTTAGTTTTCTTTTCAGTTTTGGTTGCTGAACTCTTTTAGGCCTGTTGACAGGATTTTGCTGACTGGGTCCGCCAACAGTCATAAGTTGTCACCGGGTACCAGAGGTACCGGCCAACTTCTCCTACAAAGGTAGTCTGGGGAAAATAGATTCCATGAGCCTTCAAGCACTGGGTGTTGGGTCACGACGGTGCGGGGCTCGGTTAGGAGAAGTGACTGTTTTCGAGGGGGATAGCTGGTTTCTTCAACTCATTCTCTTCAGAGATTCAATAAGGTAAGGTTTCCCCTAGCATTCTACACTTAGCAAATAAAATGAAAAAGATCCTGCAGGGTTAGAAACACTTCATCTAACTATAGTCATGTTTAAACGTCTGAAACATCAATAATAATCTGACATACTACACTAAATACCGAAGAAATATACAACCATCAGCTAGTATTTTATCAGTAGCGAGGGTAAAGAGGTCATTGATCTATTTTAACATATCAGAGTAGAAGACATAAAGAACATAAAACATGAAATACCATTAACTCAGAAGCAGGAATGCCAACAACATCATTGCATAGAATTTTTCCTTCTTCATTAATGTCTCTTCCAGCAAGCACTGGTGCGTGATATAATGGTGGCTCCAGGGGAGCGTCTAACTATTGAAAATAGAACAATGGAGCATTGAGCCTTGCAACTAAAAATGAGAAATCGCCTTTCTATTACTGTGGACAACAAAATCATCAATTTTTCTGACCCTTGGGAATGGGCCGATCTGGCTATTTATACAATTTTCCTCTAACCCTAACCCTATTTTACACCATGCTTCAATAAAATACAATATCTGGGGGCTGGTATTACCTGCGCCACCCTACAAAAGACCTTGAGATGGAATAGGTCTGACATGTTAGAAGAATGAGACAAGAATATACAGAGGAAGAATCAGCCTTGAGAAGAGAGCCAGGAAGGGGAAGCAAGAAAGTAGGTCCCCTGGGGATCGAGGCTACATGCCTCATAAATGGGAGATGTGGCACCCTATCTCCAATGCGCTAGGTGTACCTCTGAGTGGCACCTCGAGAAGACCATCCTGTCAGAAAACCAACTGTTGAGTCGACGCCCCCCCTTAATGTAGCCAACCACCCTCTGATAGCTTTTATTAACCACTTCTGAAAGTGACCAGTCGGTCTCGGGGACCTGGACACAGATCACTTGAAAGAATAAAAATTTTTGGATCTGAGACTCTAGGATTTGGGAACTTATGTCCCCAAAAGAATAAAGAATACCCAATGTTTGAGTTTTCCCCAGCCTCCGGAGAAAGCTCAAGGTTGTTTATTATCATTGAAAGCCTGGAGGAGATGGGAAATGCCATCTTCATCTACATCTTTCAGGCTCGCCCTTCGGTACTTAGCCAATTCAATTTGTTCCCCCAGGTCTGGAACATTCTCTTTGAATTCATCGGCCATTTTTTCTGCATCGTGACCACTAAGTACCATGCGAGTTAATTTTGTCATTTGGGCACCATCTATCCCCTCTGGGGATTGATACCGGGACTTCATTATTTCATCAAAACTCCCCAAAACTGAATCCTCTGGTGTACATGTATCTGTGCTGAGGGGGTTAGCCCCGGAAGTCTTTATTACAAAAGACTTATATAAATTGAAAGAATATTTTACCGCATTGACTTTCTCGTGCAGGGTCCCCATCAGTTGCTTGGTTACCCCCAATGTTAGGTCAAGTCTAGAGTGTTGGGTCCTCACAAAATCAAATGATTCATCCCCCATAATTCTGGATTCAAAAATCATTTCCTCTCCTAGGCTAAGGAGTTCCTCAAGCTCCACCTTCCATGCTTGATAGTTCTCGATATCACCCTCCCATAGTTCAATAAGAATTTCTGCCTGGTGTACAACTTGCCAGGTCGTATATAAATCTAGGAGGGTGGATACTAGGAAACGTCGGGTGTTTCCTATCTGTAGGGTGAACCACTCATCCACTACCTGGGCCTTCTTCTTCATTATTCACAGGGAGTCTATGTCACTCTGCAGTACATCTTCAGAGGTGGAGGCCTCTGGAGGAGCGGCATTGATGGGTCGAGCCAGCTCAGTGAGCAAACCCATAAGGTTTACATTTTTTGCCTTTTCTGCTTTGAGCCTCTGGGATTCTTTCTCATAACAAGCTTCTACTGCCCTAGCTGTCTCCTTCAGCAATTCCACCTTGCCCTATTTTCCCCTTTTTCCAAGTGGTACCTCTGCAACGTTATAATCTCCAGGTTTCGCAGCTTCTTCATCGGCGTCTAGGGGAGGTGTTGCCATAATGGCAACTAATTTTCTTCCCAGTATGGTTTGAAGAGTGTGAACCATTCAGGCTTTCTTGGCCTTTGGCGGGGCCTGGACCTGGGCCATCATTTCGGCTAGGGAGAGAGGAGTTACGGGAGTGGATGGAGCTTTTCTTTTTCTTCTCTCTATTAACCACTGAGGCAGTAGGGGTGGCCTTCCTGCCAGAATCTATTCCCTTAGTTCTTCCCTGATGTCCTGCGACTATTTCTCCTCAATGGCGTGGACCTCATCCATCCCCTTCCTTGTGTCTTCTTCTGTAGCAACATTTTCTTCAGCAACCTCCATCTCCTCAGCCTTGTCCTCTGTGTCGATTTCTCTGTCTGGACTTTGGTAGGCTTCCTTGGGGATTTCCTCTCCATACTATTCTTCTTGTTGCTCTTATTCTACTGCCGGGGCTTCTTCTTCCATTGGTACATCTTTTGGTAGTAGGGGAGATGTTGGGCCAAGATTTAAAGTTTGGGCCACGGTAATCACCTGCCCGAAGGTTGCTCTCGGGAGTGGCCCCTAGAATGTGGCAGCTGGGGTTACGGTTATCCCTGAAGGTCCGGTTCCCTCAACAGAAGCCATTTTTTCACCTTGCCTTTGTTGGTCCACCCCTAGACCTTGCATCTCTTGAGCCTTGGAGGCAATCTCTGGCTCTGACTCTCTTTCTTCTACCTGCTTTTCCTGCTCGTGCGCAGGCTCTTGTTTAGGAGCTTCTTCCTCTACAGCTGCTGGTTCTACCTCTGGGACTTCTGTCCCTGCTTGTTTGTTGTCCCCCTACAAGTTTCCGAACTTGTTGGTTGAAAAGACATCAAATTCCTCCTGTGGAGGGGGACTGGATGGGACTTCAGCAGGCTCTGCTTTCTTCTCCAGCTCCGGGGAACTGGAAGAGAGGACTTCTACTTGTTGGGCTTGGGATGTTCTCGACCCCGGCTCTGCCTTAGGGTTTTTATTAAGCCTCTTCTTTCTCTGGGTAACCAAAGGTGGCCCTACATCCCTTATTGCTACTACTTCCATGGGATCCACCCCCATTTCCTTCACCATTAGGGCTGCCAGCAACGGGGAGGAAGAGGGACGAATTGGCCCAGCCATGAGTGGTGGAGTGGCCAGCCATGTTATTAATTGCTCCCTCATCTGCTGGGAGGCTTCCACTGATTGTTTGATCTATTCCTTTATGGGGAATTCTTGTGTAGAAGGGGTCGTATCTATCTCTTTTCCCTTATCCATTCTCTACGAAGAAGTCCCGGCCCCCGGAGTTAATTTTGGTGCCGGTTGGGCTGCTCAGCGGGTACTTTTGGGGCACACCTTTTTGAAATAGGCATGAATTTGCTCGACCACCTCTCGAGTGAAGTCATCAATCGTAGGACCTTCTTGGGAATCCCAATTTACCTATGGAAGGGTCATTTTGTCGATCCCCTTTTCCTTGTACTGGGGATCGATGGTGGGGGCGGCGTCTGAGAAGTCCTCTGGGAACCTCCAGAGCTTCAACTTATGCATCATGCCGGTTGTCATTCTGACATAGTGCCGGCTCCGCACCTCCACATCATCCTGACAATCTACCCAAAAATCCCCCATATGGTCGCGATGGGGCTCTGAAGCCCGGGGCAGTGCCGTTGCAATCTTTCTGTGTGGATCAAAATTTTTTCGCGCTAAGTAAATTTTTTCCAAGTTCTAGCTTTTCAATTCATTGTCCACTTCTTTTGTGATGGCCAGGCTGCATGTGTAGTTCCCACAGGCTATTGGGAATGGAACGTTGGGTATCTTTTTCAAGGCAAAGAGGGCATGCACCTCCATTATTTGCCTGCAGTTTTCCAAGAGCACGATCTTGTCCCCACAGTGTTTGGGCAACAAGCAGGGCTTCCCAAAGAAGCTGGTGACCCTAATATAGGTGTGCTGTTGGAATTGGATGTAGTAATGTCTGTAATTTCAGACCAAATTCATCACTTCTGGGGATAGGCAGTATCCTGTGCCCCGGGTGAGCAGGTGATAATAAACGAACGCGTCGTTTACTGGCAAAAACTAGGGAAGCTGGCCTCCCATTGAACTTGTGGGAAAAAATCCCATGGTGCCTTTTGTCCTGGGATAATCCTGAGCACGCCGTCTGTAAGTAGGTCATGGGCGTGGGGCCTCTGCTGTGCCAGGGCCCATAAAACATAGGAAGACATGTAGAATTTATTCTTCTTGTTTAGTTGGAGGAACTGGGAGTCGATATGGTTGGAGATTATTGCTTCCTAGTCGAAGTATCCTCCCTTGGTGGAGATGTCGAGGAGGAAGTAATACATCCATTTAGAAAACTCTTGGGTGGAGGGCTGCCCAAAGACCCGGGCCAATGCTATCATTCCCATCTGAATGCTCTCTTTGAACTCGGAGCAGGGAATTTCTATCTTCATCCCTTTACGGTCCCTCTTTGGAACCTTGAGCTAATGGGTATTCATGTATACCCGGGCAGCATCCTCCAGCTGTGTGAATTGGGCCCAGGCATCCATCCTTGTAACCATTGAGCCCTTGGAAAATTGTGGGATTCCCAGACCCGCCCAGAATGTGTCAGGGTCGAGGGATACCAGAGGAGTAGGCTATCCTATTGGTTCTGTGGCTGCGAGCATAACAGCCCAAACAGAAGAGTTGTAATTGGTGGCCAACATCAAGATAAGCTCTAGGGATTGCGCAAAGCATGGGAAACAAGCCGCCTTGAGGATCCTGGAGTCCCCGACATTGATTGCTAGCTAATCTCTAGCTTGTCGCTAGATGTACATGATTTTTACCAAGGCTTGCATTTCTGGCCATGTCCCAATGCTGGTTTCGGTAATAAGTTTGAATTTGGACTCGATCTTTGAGCCCATAATGACATTGTCCTGCAAAAACTTCATAGTCAGGGGCATCTTCTCCAAGGCCTTCTCCATTTTGGACTTTACTGCTGCCCTGGTGGCTGTCGCGGAAGGTAGTTCTGGACTTCCGGGTGGAGAGGATGCAGATGCTTCAGACATGCTTGGGAAGTGAACTCCAGGAACCTGCAAGGAAAAGAGACCGTCAGAACGTATTAATCAAATAAATATTTCGGGGTCCATAGATCTTACCACAATGATGCTTGTTTTTCCTGAAAAGTTAGTTTCATTCAAAAAGAACCGAAAAGCACACGCAGTATATGAACTTAAGATTTTTACTAAACATCCAGGTCTGGGGATTTTATCACACTTGGTAAAGACACGGGATGGATGATGGTAGGAGTCCCCGAGCCTGGAGAAGTAACCGTTGGTGAGGACGTGTAAAAAGGCAAGTCATCAAACCCACGTGGGTGCCATGTGCATAGGTATTAAATGGAAGTTATGGCGATGACGACGGAGCCAACTGTCTGAACGCGCGAAAAGTGAAGGCCATGTGGCTGGAATTGATTATGCGCATGGGAAATAAATGAGGGTCTGACTAGTTTTATGGAAGAGAGAGAAAATCACCTGTTTGAAACCAGCTGAGAATCGAGTTTCAAACAGGTGGTTTTCTGCCCCGAGATGAGTTCATGGACGGAAAACCAGCAACACAGGTGACTCGACCACCTTGCCAAGCCACCTGGAAGTATATACATGAAGGCTGAGGGATATATACATGGGAATAGAGGGATATACAAAAACTATACATAAATATACATATATATACACCGCGGAATGACATCTATAGGAAACCAGGCAAGGCAGAGTATATACAGCTATCCACATATTCTACAAACCGACCACTTCTGCGCAGAGGGTGGACAACCCTCTGGCAGAGCTGACCCACCAACGGGCGGCAAAACTAGAAAATAGGAAACAAACAAAATGAAAAGACAATAAACAAAGAAACAAGGAAGAAGAAACACCAGGTAAGAGAAAAGAAAAGAGGCGGGAACAGAGTTATGAACTTGAGAATGCCGAAAGGTGGAGGAAAGGAGGAAGTTACCGTGGGAGCTCTGCAACAGTTATAGTTGTCGGACGGTCACAATCGCCACCACAAAGCACTCACAATCACCTGAAAAGGATGGAAACATTAAGCACTGATTATAGCTAACTCTCTGCAAATCACTCTGTAATCACTCTAAAATCGCTCTAAGTGCTTGAAAGTTTTAATCGCGGTAAATGTGAAAGTGACAGATAAGTTCTATTTATACCCGTGGTAAAAAGGGTAATCCACCTCCTTCCGGCAATCTCTGGACAAGCAAACCTCCGGACCCTGGGCCCGGGGATTCCCCGCGATGATAACCTTTCGGCATCGTGGTGAAGAATCCCGGAGTCTGGGGTCCGGCTCCCAATGAAGAACGATCTCCGGGATCGGAGTCCCAGAGACAGAAAACCAACAAACAAAACACAACAACGGGGAACAAAACCCCAGAAGAAGAAAACAAAGAGGAAAAAGGCAAAGCAAGAGCCGCAAGCAAAAACAAACAAAAGAAAAAATAAAATGGGGGGGGGGGACCCAACATTTTACACAAAAAATGTAGGGATGGGGATGCAGAGCATAACAAGGCCTTTGCATGTATGTGTTGATTATTTCAAATGGTTTTGAGGATATTTATGTATTGCATTTCATTATATTATGGATCCATTTCTTAGTGTATTATATCTCCTGTTTACATGTGATTTATGGTTACTTTATTATGCTTATGTATATGCTATGATGTCATTTTGATTATGGTTTTCTAACAATACTGACCCTAAATCTGTATGCATATGGATCATTTGTATGTTGTACTTTACTGTTTGACGTTCTTGATATGGTATGGGATAGAGTCGTAGATACTTCCTTCGGCAAGATCCACATGATAAACTAGTCTCAACCATTGTTTGCTATATTATATGCATGTATGTTCATCTTTGTGATGACAAGTTTGCAGGTATCGGGATACGTCTTCCCTGAATTGGTAGGAGTGAGCGTGCCCTATCACAATATATCAATAGTAAGAGGGGAGATAATATCAGGTCCAAATCCATACCCTAAACCCTTATTTTGTCCTAGAAATGGACAAAGAATCTGATTGACTATCCTATTTGAATCTCTCAAGTGACGTGGATTTGTTAGCCTGTTTGTGTGTGTGTTTGTGGTTCTATTTCAGTTGTTAGTCTATTTTAGTTATTTTTATGTTTAGATGGGTTTTAGATGGATTAATGATGCTTTTGGCATGATTTATTTAATGAATATTTATGGTAAATATTGATATTAATTATTGCACCTATAATAAGGTTAAACATATTGATATGTGAAATATATGGCTATTTAATAATTAAATATTAATTAAATTCCTATATTTAATTAATTAATTTAATTATTAAGTCTTAATTTAAATAATTGAGATTTAATAAATATTAAATCCAATTAATTATAATTAATTGTGCAAAGTTAATTTATTGGACGTTGTTTTAAGTTGCATGATTAATTAATTTATTTAATTGAAATATTCTCACATGCATTTTCAATTTAACACATTGCTTTGATATTATAAAGTTGAGTTATGCATTCTTTAAGTGAAAATTGAAAATAAAAAATTTCTTCTAATTATTAATTAGATAATTTATATTCCCTTTACGGTTTTCACTTTTTGAAAACCTAATTGCTTGGATTATCTATATCTTTAGATTGGAAGTCTTTTTGGAGGTTGTTCAATCAAGGAGAAGGATAAATCAGGTGATTGGAGTTTTGAGAAAGCTTGAGAGAATATGTGGATTCTTCTTGCTTGGATTTGTGGATTTGTTCCTCACATCAGTTATTAAGGTAGGATCTTGTTCATGTCAATTATAGCTTTTAGATCCCCATCTTCTATGTATATGAAAAACTATGATCCTTTGTTTGATCTTCCTTGTTTGATTATTGTGTGGTTTATTGATATAAAATTGAGAAAATATGATCTTGGTTCAATTTTGTATTTTTCTTCAAGTTTGCATGTCAGATCTGTGCTTGTGGGCATAAAGGTGTCATTTCTGGGTGTTAGATGCAAAATGGGCATTAGGGTTTTCATGTAGAAATGAATTTATTTCAAAATTGTCTTAGGGTTTCAATTTGGAAAAAAATGTTCTCTTCGAGAGAAAATTGATGATTATTTTCCAAGAAAGGGTTTAAACCCTCAGATCTGTTAAATGGGTCTGTGCACCAAGTTGTGGACCAAAAAATTGGACACATATTTAAGAAAAAAATTCAAATTTCATATAACCCGATCGGGTTAATGAAAATTCAAAATTTTTCTAGGCTTGGTAACCGAGCCATAACCCGATTGAGTTTTGAAAATAAAAAAGTACTTCAAAACCCGATCGGGTCTTGAAAAGATAAAAGTACTTCAAAACCTGATTGGGTTTTGAAGAAGTAAAACTTTCTCCATAACCTGAGCGGGTTTTGAAGAAACTCAAATAGGCTTTACTCTGGAAGGCATAACTTCCACATACGGAGTCCGATTGAATCCGTTCAAAAAGTGTTGGAAAGATATTGAGACAATCTAACACATTATTAACCTATGATCATCTTTAGGTATCAAATTTTTTCCCATCCATTTGAATCAACTAAGGTATAAAATAGGCACTCATTATTGTCCATACATGCAACATATAGGAAAATCAATATGCTCTCTCTCTCTCTCTCTGAATATGAGAGAGAGAGTTTTGGAGAGAGAGAGAGAGAGGTAAAACTTATGTATTTTATTCTCCATAACCCAATCAATTTTTGAAGAAACTAAAATAGGCTTTGCTATGGAAGCCATAACTTTCACATACGGAGTTTGATTAACTCTATTCAAAATGCGTAGGAAAGGTCTTGAGATGATCTAACTTTTTATTAACCTAAGATCATCTTTAGGCATCAACATTTTTTCTACCATCCATTTGAATCAAGGTATAAAATAGGTAGTCATTATTGTCCATACATGCAACGTATAGGAAAATCTCTCTCTCTCTCTCTCTCTCTCTCTCTCTCTCTCCCAAACTCTTTCTCTCTCATATTGGGAGTGGGAGATAATATGAGAGAGAGAGAGAGAGTGAGAGAGTGATAGAGTGAGAGAGAGAAGTAAAAATTATGCATTTCATTCTCCCTAACCCGATCGGGTTTTGAAGAAACTAAAATAGGTTTTTCTCTTGAAGCCATAACTTCCACATACGAAGTCTGATTGACTCCATTCAAAAAGTGTAGGAAAGATCTTGAGATGATCTAACACATTATTAACCTATGATCATCTTTAGGCATCAAATTTTTTTCTACCACCCATTTGAATCAAGTAAGGTATAAAATAGGTACTCATTGTTGTCCATACAAGCAATGTATAGGAAAATCAAAATGCTCTCTCTCTCTCTCTATGAGAGAGAGGGAAAGAAAGAGAGAGCATAATGATTTTCCTATATGTTGCATGTATGGGAAATTGTGTGTGTGTGTGTGTGTGTGTGTGTGTGTATGAGAGAGAGAGAGAGCATACTGAATTTTCTATACGTTGCATGTATGGGCAATAATGAGTGCCTATTTTATACCTTACTTGATTCAAATGGATGGAAAAAAAGTGTTGATGCCTAAATATGATCATAGGTTAATAATGTGTTATATCATCTCAATATATTTCTAACGCATTTTGAATGGAGTCAATCGGACTCCGTATGTGAAAGTTATGGCTTCCAGAGTAAAGCCTATTTTAGTTTCTTCAAAACCCGCTCGGGTTATGGAGAAAGTTTTACTTCTTCAAAACCCGATCGGGTTTTGAAGTTCTTTTTTCTTTTCATAACCCGATCAGGTTATTTGATATTTAGAAACCCGATCGGGTTATGGCTTGGGAAGAGCTTTGGACCCAAAGGCTTGGAGGCTCATTTTCCCTCCATTTTTATTCTTTTAGACATTTTTTCATCTTGTAAGATAAATTCTTGACTTTATCTTCATCAGGTTTGCAATTTGTCAACTGGGTATCTTTATAATTTTTACCATAATCTCATATGTCTTCTTAACTTTCTAACCATATAAATGTTTCTTTTTTTGGACAACATTAGCATAGTAAACTTTAATTTTCTTTACCAGTGTCTTGATTGTCCTCACAGACACATGTCTACCTTTTTTTTAATAACTTTTGATATACTTAATAAAATTAAAAATAAATTACATATTATTATTCTACACTTGATTCTATACACTTTTGAAAAAAAAAATTTCATTTTCGATTATTTTGATGCAAGTTATGCCGAGCGCACGAACAGGTACCAAAATTTTAGGATGCGACCACTTCAAAAAATCATAGAAAAAAGAATACTCACTAGAAAATTACACAAAAATATAAAACTTCTAGATCTCACTCTTACCTATCAACCTACGAAATGGATTTAAAAATTACTGAATATAACTATAGCTTTTGTACCGCACACTGAAACAACTATGTTATGTTTTTCCAAAAAAACCAGGAACATATTTTCGTGTGTGCGAGGTTTGACCCTCTTAATCTTATCAGGTTTTAAAAAAATTAGTGCTCTAGAAACTAGATTCAGAGTACTACAATTTTTATTTTTTACACATCTTCTTATTTTGAGTGCATGACCCTCAAACTCCTGTTCCAAGTTCAACTTTACCTGATTTCAGAAAAAATGTGTCCACTTATACCCCCCTTTTTGGTCCACAACTTGGTGCACATACCCAAATATCATACCTTGAATGTAGAAAACTCACATTTGCCATGTTCTTGCCAAAACTAGGATCAGATCTGTAGGAAAACAAGTCAAATGAGTTAATTTGCATGTTTAAGAGAAAGAAAATTCTTCTTGAGAAAAATAAAGAAATTAATATTAAATTAGAAATTTTTCTTGTTTTTGTCAATTTGCATGTTGAAAGAAAGAAAAATCCCTCTTTATTTTATTTAGAAATTTTGTTGAAAAAAATGCCTTTATTATTGGAAATATAGCTTAAATAATTTGTTCTTGAAAAGAAAAATTATGCTTATTGCTAGAAAAAAATTAATTTAAAAATGGGTGTTTACAGTTTTAATATAGCCTGGTGTAATTTTAAAAAAAAATTATAAAAAAAAAATATAAAACAATAAAAAAAGTTTATTGTTTAAAAAGGTTTTTTAAAAAATATAAATCAAAAAGTTGAAGGGAGGTGGGTGGCGGGGGCCACTATACCCCCACGCTATTTATTTCCCCACACCATGGGGGCCGCAGGGCCATGGGGCCTACGGGACGACCGTGGGTCTCCACAGTGGGGACCTCAGGTTACCCACGGGGGGTTTGCGGGTCTCCCCATGCACCATGGGGCCTCCCTTTAAAAGGGGATCGCGGGTGGTGGGTGGGGCCGAGACCCCCCCAAGTAGATTTAATTAATTTTGTTTTAAAAAAAAATTTAATTTAATTTTTAATATAAGTTTTAAAAAAGTAAATAAATTTAGAATTAGATTCAATATTATTAAAAATGTTTTATTTATTATTATATAGTTACTTTTTAGTTGTTAATTTAAATTAAAGGTTTTAATAATATTTTTTATTATTAATATTTAGCTGGTATTAAATATTAATGTTGCATTATTTAAAGGTCAGTTTTATTTTTTTAATGGTTGTTCTTAAAATTTTAAAAAAAATTAAAAAAAACATATGGTTTTAATTAATTAAAAATAGTATTAATATTGCAATTAATATTAATGTCTATTAGATGTTACATTTGTAACTTCATGCTTAATGTAATTATAGTATGGATTTTTAGTAATTATTAATAGGTTATTTTATATGTGGTAATTTTATAAATTAATCTATATAGGAGCTTTGTTTGCATTTTAATTGGAAAATTAATTATAGTTGTGTTAGTAATTTTAACAGATAAATGAATTTGCATGATATGTGATTATAAATTTGTTTATCACTCAATTGTGAATTAGTTCTTTTTGTAAGTGTACTTACTACGTCATAATGTTATTTGAGGTTTTTGTTGAAGTGATATGCATTTCTGTTCTTGTATGGAACTTTATCATTTTTTGGGTACCTGTTGGGGACTAGTTGACCCTTAGGGTTTTGTACCCAGGTTTGTTGGGATTTTGTTACCAGTTTCTTTCTAAGTACTTTGGGACTCGATTCTGCATGGTGTCTTGTGAGTGATTTCCAGTGCATGTTTCCTATAATGTTATTTTGGTTCGATTGTCCTTCCTAAACCTAGTGTTTCTGAACTCTTGATATGTGATCTTTTGAGAGTTTCTCATGTTGTTATAGCTAATGGAGAACCAGTGGCTCCTATATGGGTAGGAACCAGTTTATGAGTTTATGAGGTCATTTATGACCTTGAGCTTAGGGGGTGATTAGTTGGGTGCATCTTAGGGGAGTGGCTTACAATAGGGTTCCGGGGCCCAAAGAGGCTAGTCCAGGGTGACCTATCATAAGTTATTAATAAGTGATAATGTAATAATAAAACTTGGGGTTAGCATTAAATACAAGATTGATCATGATTCCTCGCTTATGCCTTTAGTGCTAATACAAAGTAACGATAAGAATGAGTTGATACCTAGAGAGTAGGTATGGTTAGATTCCTTGTCTTCGTGAGAGGGTATTCTAGCCCGACATGAGTCATGTTGAGAAGTTCGGGGTCCAGAGAGGCCAGTCCAGGGTAACTCAAGTGATTGACCATGTGATGACACTCCCATAAAATGTAGCCTAAGTCTCCTCCATATGTTTTTCTTTACCTTTTTTATGGTTGTGTTTTGGCAACTGGCTTTTGGTTTCAATGGTTGGTTCATGTTGGTGTTTTGGTTGATATATATATGTCCTTTATCTTTGGATGGTGTACCTTTTCTTTGACCTTGGATCTCCAGTGTGTCTTTATCTTTCCTATCCTTATACTTCTTCTTTATTATTTTTTGATTGTGTTCCCGTGTGTGGGCCTGATGTTTTCTCCTCAGCACAGTGGGAGTGGAACTTTGGTTCCACGAGGTCGGGTGGTTGTGATTCTTATTACTATTAAGATCCGATGGTTCTTCTTCATGCTTCGATGATCTTTGTTGTAGTTCTATCTTCTTATTCTTCCTATTCTTATGGATATTTATTCTATTTCATGAGTTGTTTATTTGTAACCATATGTGTTCATTGGTTGACATCCTTTCAAGGATGTATTGTATTGTATTGTATTGTATTATTGCATACCATGTGACTTGTGCAATGGATGGTTATTCGGTTGTATACCTTAGGTATCAAATGTATATGTGGTCTTTTATATGAGATGTATGTTATTGGATTCATTTGATGTATCCTTTATGTTATCTCTTTGTAGTTGTACTTCGTAGATTATTTTGCTTAAGTAATTCTACGTCAAGGAACCCTTGAGATTTGTAACCTTTGTTAAGTTGTACTTATGTGTATGTCATGTACCTCATTATGTTTCTTCCACATTGATATCATTATTGTTTGTAAACATTTTTAAAAAAATCATTCCATTAACTTAGTGTCATGTTTAGGTTAGTTCTCCTGGGTTCCCTGGCAGGGCATTACAAAGTGGATGTGAAAAAATATTTATCTTTATACTAATTTTGGAAGTACAACTACAATGGAGTGTGCGTCATACAAATTGGCCAATATATTATTTAGGATCAAGAAAGAAGTGGGTTTGCATGGTCAAGAGAGTACATTTCTCAAAGAAAAAAGAAGAAAATGACATCCAAAATGGGCTAAGCTAGACAACAGACCATGTGATACTCATCTCACCTGATGAACTATAACTGATTGAATGTTTGAAGATGATTAAGTCAGTGATCACTGAGATACAGAAAGTAAATGCAAGACATTAAATCAGTTAATGTATTGTATTTTCATTGATGTTAACTTCATATAATCTAATTGGTCATATACATATTGTCATAGACTTCCAGAAACCAAAGAGATAAATTTTATGTTATTAGTAAACATAAAAAGCCAGTGTACACCGAGTGACAGTAAACATCGACGGACAGTGCACACTGATAGATAGAGAGCCTCGAGCAGTCATAGTATATACCAAGAACTGCAACACCTATCATAACTGAAATGAACCCTGAACAATTCACAGTGTTGACCGATGAACAAAAAACACTGACATACAGTATTGATGCCTGAGGACTAACATAGTGACAACATAGTGAATGCCTAAGGTCAAAAGACTAAGGTCAAAAGACTAACCAATGGTGAATGCCATCATATTGAATGCCTAAGGTCAAAATAAAAACTAATGGTTTAAATCCTCTAACAAGGTCACACTTAACAGTGTGTTTGTAACCTTTAATAGGGTTGGCTCTTCATCGAGCTCTCTTCAGAAGAGTGAGAATTTTTGGGTTACCGGTCCCAAGTGATTTTTCCCTTAATAGGGTTTCCACATTAAAAATTCATGTGTCAAATGTGTATATGGTCCATTGCTTTAATGTTTTTCTTTACACATTACTTAAACAGGATTGATTGGTAAACACTAAGTTTAATTGTTTCTATTCGATAAAGCTAAGAAAAAAGATAAACAACAAATTCATCGAGTAGTAGATATTTGATAAGATTAATTAAAGGAATACATATTATAGGATTGAAAGATAACTAGAGGAATTATATTTATTATATAAGTTTTGGTTGGGATTATTGGATTAATTTTTGAGGCCACTGATTCACCCCCCCTCTCACTTATTCTAACAATTGGTATCAGAGCTAGTGTGCTTCGAAGAGAGTTTCAAGACTCAAGCTAAAGATCAAAAGATGACTAAAAGGGATGTGCCTAAGTTGAACAAAGAAAACTTTGCATCATGGAAAAGCAGGATAAGACTCCACCTATCAGGTATTGGAAATGATGTCACATAGTACTTGGATACTATATTTGTTTTGCCTACTAAACTTCTAACAGTTGATTAATTGAGAGAGAAACATGAACACAATTCTATGATGATATAACTTTCTTCTTCACTCTCCGATGCTGAATTTGAAGATCTTAAATCATGCACCACTACAAAGAAAATGTGAGACAAACTCAAGCTAGTATATGGAGGAGATAAAAATGTGCTGAGAGATAAAGTTGAAAGCCTAAGAGGAAAGTTTGATGACCTAAGAATGAAAGAAGGAGAAAACATCACTCAATAGAGTAGCATAATAAAAGAAGTTGTTAATTCTATCTGAGGAGTAGGAAGTGTACTTGAGGAAGCAACAATGGTAAGTAAATTTTTGAGAACCTTACTACCTGTTTATGCTATTAGAGTATCTACAATTTAATAAATGAGAGCAGTAGCAAATAACAATGTTACTCTAGATAGTTTGATTGGTAGAATTATTTCATTTGATATGAATAACTATGACAACAGTGTCTTACCAACTATTGATTCTGCATTCAAATCTTCTATGAAAATAAGTAAATAAATCCATAAACACACTATGAGAAATGATAGTGAAAGTGATAGTGATGAACAAGAACTTGATGAAATTGAAGCACTAATGGCTAGAAGATTGCAAAGAGGAAAAGGTAGATATAAAGGTAAATTACCATTGGTATGTTTTAATTGCAAAGAAATTATACACTTTTCTGCTAGATGCCCTAACAAGAGAAAGGATGAAAGAAAAAATGACAGATCTTATGAAAAGAAGTTTGATAGAAGTGATGACCGAGACTACATAAGCAACCGACACTCTGATAGAAGAGATAACCAAGACTACAAGGACAAAGGAAAGAAGGCTTGTTACTTGGTTGAGAACAAAGTTGTGAATACTGACATAGAATCTGATGAAGATGTCGAAGTAGTATTTGTTGCTATGAAAGATGATTCAGACAAAGAAGAAAGGTATGTTGAAACTGCACTCATATCTAAAGTTAGCAAAAGTGATGTCTTGATTATTGATAGTGGTTGTACTCACCACATGACTGGAGATAAGGAAAATTTTGAAACTATTGATTACTATAATGGTGGATCAGTTAGGATGGGTAATGACTCACCTTTTCCAGTTGAAGGAAAAGGAACAATCATGTTGAATAATCTGATCAGACATAAAAATGCATATTGGGTGAAAGGACTTAACTATAATATATTAAGTGTTTCACATCTGAATAACACAGGACACTGAGTGACATTTGAGAACAAAAAGGAAAAGATCTATAATGAAACAGGAAGGTTAATCAGTACTGATGAACAAATAAAAGGTAACCTATTCTACCTTGATAACATTGAGACCACTTATTTATTGGCTAGAAATGAATACATTTGGTTACGACATAAAAGGTTATGTCATGTGAATTTTGACAACATGGTTAGGATAAGAAAGAAAAGAAAAGTAAGAGGCTTATCGAGTATGTCAAAACCCGACCATGTCATGTGAAAGAATTGTCAAAAAGGTAAAATGACAAAGTCTAGTTTCAAGACCAAAATCTACACATCTAATGTTATTCTAGAGTTAGTCCATACTCACTTATGTGGACCAATGAGAAAAAAGAGCTATTATGGTGATAGATAATTCATTCTATTTGTTGATGACTATTCTAGAATGATGACTGTTATGTTCTTAAAAGAGAAATCTGAAGCATTTAAGATGTTCAAATGGTATAAAGCCATAGTTGAAAAAAAAAAGTGGAAAGGAACTAAAATGTCTAAGATCAGATAGAGGAGGAGTATTTATTTATGATGAATTCACTAACTTTTGTAATGAGCATGGAATTAAAAGACATGTTTATGCATTGAGAACACCATAGAAAAATGGTATTTCCGAAAGAAGCAATAGATCAATTGTTGATTGTGCCAAGACACCGATGATTGAGAAAGGCATTACACAAACATTTTGGAGAGATACTGTAAGTACTAGTGTCTATACATTAAATCGAGTTCAATTGAAGAAAGACACCAATAAAACACCTTATGAGCTACGGTATGGATACACACCAAATGTAAGTTATTTTAGAATTTTTGGAAGCTGACGTTATATATTGAAAGATGATAGAAATAGAAAGCTTGACTCCAAAAGTGATGAAGGAATATTTCTAGGTTATTCTACCAAGAGCAAAGCTTATAAATGTCTTAACAAATCCTCTAACAAAATCATTAAAAGTGCAAATGTTAAAGTCGATGAATTTTCTAAGAAAAATGATAAGGAAAGAAGAAAGGAACCAGAAGATTACAATAGATTTGTCTATAGTGAAGAACCTGACACTTTTCCTGAGAAAAAGTGTATTTCTACTGAGCGATAGAACAATACAACTGAGCAACATGTTGCACACACCGAGAATCAGGAAAATGCTCACAATGCTGAGCCGAGCGATGAAGAGAAAAATGAAGGTTAAAATTATGATCAAAATGAGGAATAGATATCTGAACCTATACTTGCCAAGTATGTCAGAAGACACCATCCACAGAACTAGATCATTGGAGACAAGAGAGATGGAATGATAACAAGAACTAAGTCACTTAACACTAGATCTTTAATTTGTGATTTTTAGCCTAAATCTATTAATACTGTACTTGAGAATCAAGAATGGTTGAATGCAATGAATGAAGAGATTGAACAAATTGAGAAGAAAAAAACATGGACATTAGTACCTAGACTGAGTGACAAAAATTTCATTGGTACGAAATGGATATTCAAAAACAAACTGAATGAGAATGAAGAAGTCACAAGGAACAAAGCAAGGCTAGAATGTAAAGGGTATGCACAAGAAGAAGGTATTGACTATGGAGAAACCTTTGCACCCATTTCCAATCTAGAAGGAGTAAGAATCATACTTTCTTATGCTACTTTCAAAGTATTCAAAGTATACCAAATGGATGTAAAATATGCATTTCTAAATGGAATACTAGAAGAGGAGGTATATATTGAACAACTTGAAGTGTTTATTATCGTAAAAAGAAGAACATGGTATGTAGACTACACTAAGCCTTGTATGGATTGAAATAAGAACTAAGAGCGTGGTATGAAAGACTTCACTCTTATCTCATTAGTATTGGATTTGTAAGAATAAGTGATAACAATAATCTATATTTTAAAGGAGAAACTAATGATAAGATTTTGATTGTTGAGATATTTGTTGATGATATCATATTTGGAGGTAATGATATGTTATGAAAATTATTTACTGATGAAATAAGCGAAGAATTTGAAATTCCAATGTTTGGAGAGATCAAATTTTTTCTTGGTCTACAGATTCTACAACAGGATGCAGGCATCTATATCACACAATTCAAACACATAAAAGAAGTTTCAAAGATATTCAAAATGGATGATTCCAAACTAGTTGGAACACCTATGGCAACCAGATGCAAATTATCAAAATAAGATAAGACAACTGAGGTAAATTAGACCTTATACATATCTATGATTGGTAAACTAATGTATGTTGTACATACTAGACCAGATATAGCACATGCAGTTGGTATAGTTGCAAGATTCTATGTTAATTCCAATGAATCACATATGACTTCTGTCAAAAGAATTCTGAGATATCTAAAGAATACTGAAGACTATGACATGTGGTATAATAAAGAAGGAAAATTTGAGCTACAAGTTTATACTGATGCTGATTGGGCTGGAAACATAGATGATAGAAAGAGCACAGTACAGGGAGCATTCTTTATGGGTGACATAATTGTCACATGGATAAGTAAAAAGAAAGGATGCATATCTCAATCAACTACAGAAGCAGAATATGTGGTTGCTGCTGCAAATTTCTCTACCATTGAATGGATCAAGAAATTACTGAAAGGTATGGATATGGATATTCTTGAACTAGTGATTATCTATTGTGATAATACAAGTTCTATCAACATCTCAAAGAGCCCTATAATGCATGCTAAGGCAAAGAACATAGCTATTAATTATCATTACTTGAGGGAACAAGTCCAAGAAAAAGAGGTGATACTTCAATATGTATAATCCAAAGAACAATTATCAGACATATTCACAAAGCCATTGCCAAAAGATACATTTGAGTACTTGAGGAAGAGACTAGGGGTCAAACCCTTGTCTGTTGGTCACTAAGCTGACTAGAAGGCTGCATCATCCTACACATTATCAGAAGATCAATCATGTTGATGCAAGATGAGAATGGACTGCAATGATATATTAGTACATAGAAAGGTACTTACCTACACCAAACACCAAAGAAATTATTGGCTACTACAGAGCTGTATTACTGATGGACAGGAGAATTCAATGATATATTTAAGTTTGGCATTGTTGTCAAAGGAAGAGAATATATCCATGTGAAATATCTATCATGATCATCCAAAGGGAGAGAAGAGAAATATCCATCAGCGAGAAGAACATTCAAAGGGAGAGAAAGATTCAATGAAGTAAACCATCCATCTAAGGGAGAGAATTGGAGAAAATTTAACACTGTATATCTATCTAGAAAAGGGAGAAGGAATTCTACACCAAAGGGAGAGACAAAATTGCTACACCTATCCATTGAAGGGAATGAAGAAAAGCACTTTGCAAGAATCAAATCTAAGCTAGAAGATCTTACCGAGAGTCAGATATTTGAATTGGTTATAGAACAATATGTTTTTTATGTTATGGCATATTTCATATTAATTTGATAGTATGTTTCCATCAATGCCAAAGGGAGAGATTGTTGAACTATAACTGATTGAATGTTTGAAGATGATTAAGTTGATGATCACCGAGCTACAAAAAGTAAATGCAAGACATTAAATCAGTTAATGTATTGTATTTTCATTGATGTCAACTTGATATAATCTGATTGGTCATATACATATTGTCATAGACTTCAAGAAACCAAAGAGATAAATTTTATGTTATCGGTAAACATAAAAAGCCAGTGTATACCGAGTGACAGTAAACAATGATAGACAATGCACACTGATGGACAGAGAACCTTGAGCATTCACAGTATATACCAAGCACCACAACACCAAGCATAACTTAAGTGAACCTTGAGCAGTTCATAGTGTTGACTGACGGATAGACAACATCGACAGACAGTATTGATGCCCAGGGAAAATTGGAGTTATTGACCGAGAAAACTAAGAGTTGATCACCGATCAATACTGGACTTAGGAAATGACAAAACACTTAGCTGGTAGGAGAGATATATATATAGTTAATTGATTGATTACTTTGTTTTTATTGACCAGTTGAACTGAAGATTTAAATCTATTTTTATTCCCAGTTGTCAAGGAGAAATCTATGGGATAAAACTAAAGCAAAGATTTAAAGATTAAAGCAATGCATGGTGAGATTTGCAGATCAAGAAAGAATCTATGTTAAAAACAAGTAAGACAAGGAGATGAAATGGTGAACTCATGTCTATATAAAGAGACAAGTAATTCATTATGAAAGAGAGGAATGCTAAATATAATTCTGGTGAAGATAGAATTCTTCATGCAGATCTAATCATATAGGCTGAAAAAAAGAGCCAAGCATTCTATAGACACCGAGCAACAACATTCACCGAGAAGAAAAGAAGAAAGAGGGGAGAAAAGGAATTGAAGAACATATTGATTAGAGAGGTATTATAGAATTACAATAGGTCTAAAAATATGCAAATTAAAGTTGTATTAATGAACAAATCATTTACTGTTTCAGTTTAACCACTGATTCATAAAATCTCTTAACCGAGTGAAATTTAACAGTCCTTAATGTATTGAGATACTCAAGAGTGTCAAAAGGTTTTTCTTGTTGACAACATAGTGAATTCCTAAGGTCAAAATAATAACCAATGGTTTTAAATCCTCTAACAAGGTCACAATTAACAATGTATTTGTAACCTTTAACAAGGTTGGTTCTTCACCGAGCTCACTTCAGAAGAGTGAAAAATTTTGGGTTACCGGTCCCAAGTGGTTTTTCCCTTAATAGGGTTTCCATGTTAAAAATCCATGTGTCAAATGTGTATATGGTTAATTTCTTTAATATTTTTCTTTACACATTACTAAAACAAGATTGATCGGTAAACACTAAGTTTAATTGTTGTTGTTCGGTAAAGCTAAGAAAAAGTATAAACAATATATTCATTGAGCAGTAGATATTTGATAAGATTACTTAAAGGCATACATCTTGTAGGACTGAAAGATAACTAGAGGAATTATATTTATGATATAAGTTTTGGTTGGGATTATTGGATTAATTTTTGAGGCCATTGATCCACCCCCCCCCCTCTCAGTTATTCTAACACTCACTATCATTGGCGTAATTGATAAGTAGGAGATATTTTTCACAACAACATCATTGTAATTTTTGTAGACTCCTAAGACTTTCCATGCATGTGGGGAGGTATCCACAATATTGTTATCAAAGGGGTCGGTAGTCATGATCATTATCACAACCATTAAAAAGAGTCACACTTTTTTACCACCATGGCCTACACAGTTTGTCTGTTGTGTGGATTATCAAGTTGTATGTGGCAGTCACACAGATTGCCACTGGTACACCAACGGATGGAATGAGAGACTATCATATTGTTGTCTTTGTGATACTTTTCATGACATTTGGAAAATTTTCATATATAGAAGTATCATAATTTGACTTGTAAAAAAAATATCTCCAACTTATTAATCTTCATTTTTGTCCAACCCCTTTAATATTCTCTATCACATGGGGTGAGTGTTTGTACTAAGTATTTCCCCCTGATTTGCAGCTGTCTGAGTTGTGTTCATGATTGCACTTGTGGGAATCACCCTTCAAATATCTAGTGATATTACATAATCATGCCTACTGGATTCCACTATGTTCATGCTCAAGAGTAATACAAACGCTATTATTAACATCATTTTCATCTTTTATCAAAAGAAAGAGAAAAATATCAAGTGACAAATAATGGCCATAGAAGAGGAGAAGAGAACTTAAGTAAAACACCTCTATTATATTCAAACCAACAAATAAAACCCATCTATCAATCTACATACTATTGAAGTGAAGAACAATAAATATTACCATAAGTGAAAGTAGCAACAGATGTCCAAGCGTAACGTATTATGCAAGAAACAGATTTAGTGATGACTCTACTTATAGCCAAGCCACCACATGATGTCTACTTCGTGTTCATGGTGTGATTTTATGTAATTACGGTTTTTGTAATTTTATATTAATGTTTACATTGGAGATTTATTGCTAGGAACGTCCACATTTGACAACAGGTGGCCTGTATTTTCCATAATTTAGTTATAATCATAGTTATATAAGTAAATTTAATTCTAATTTTATTATAAATATTAAGTATATTTTAATTAATAGTTATTTTATAAAAGTAAAATTATTATAGTTATTAATTTTAAATGTAAGGTGGAATTTAAATAATAAATAAAGGATTAGTAAAATACTAAAATTATATAATATTGCATATATAATATAGTACTTTTATATTATATATATTATATATTAGAAATTGTAATAATTATATATATATATATATATATATATATATGAAATGGGGGTTTAGGAGATTATTTGTTAATTGTTGTTTGATTAGCTTAGAGTATGTTGAATTCCTTAACCCTACTTCATATTTACTTGAATTGTATTGATTGTATATTGCAATTGTGATTAGGGAGAAGATAAGAAGTTCCTCTTTTATTCCCAAATGCACAAATAGGAGATCCAAGTTGATCAACCCAAAAGAAGAGTTAATGCACAAATGAATCAACAATTTGGAAAGGAGAATAACAAGAAGGAATCTTAAATTCTGTTAATTATATGTGTAGAAATGATATATGATAGTAATTAAAGAAATAGGAGAAATGCACTAACCTTGAATATTGCAGATCAAAGAATGTTGTTTTCTAAGGTCTGTAGACTATTTCTGGAAAAACTAACAGTTGATCCCAAACCGAAATGCAGAAATGAACAAAACCCAGAAATCTTTTTCCGTTCTGATGTCGTCTTATGAAAAAGGTTGACCTTGACCCACAAATGTCAACCCTGACCCAATAATGTGGACCCTGACCTGCACAGGTCTGACAGAAATTTTGTTTGCGCCATTTGAAAAAGAAAGCCAAAATGGGTATCCAGATCTGGCCTCAAATCTACTATTCTGAACCTATACTTGCAAGAAAAAGGGGTTTGTTTGTTGTGGAGGAGGGGTTTGCCTTGGTCAAACCCCAGTTTTGGAATTAACCTTAAATATATATAATTGAAATTGTAGAAATGGACAAAGTAAATGCTTAAATTCACCTTGCTTGTAAAAGTCCTTGTGGTGGATTTGAATCCTTGTATCCACAAGTATGCTTCAAAATGTGGAATGTAGAAAGGTAGGATGTCTTCAATCTCTTGCTTGTAGATCTCCAACACCAAGTCTTGAATGGGTTCTTGAATTTGAAATAAGCTTGGAAGAAGGTGGA
>MU224342.1:1003201-1017138 GCA_018584345.1 Thuja plicata
TATAAAGATGCAGGAAATAGAGAGACAAGGGGAAACATGATACAAAGGCAAGGAAGAGAAAACTCAGGTATGCAACACCTCTGTATGATTGTCATTTGAATACTATGAAATGCTAATTCTTAAAGTTGTTCCATTTCCTTCTTGTACTATAGATCAATATTATAATTAATAGAATCATAAATTGCGGACATAGTTAAAATGGTATGTTAAATTTGTTTAAAAAAAAAAAAAATTGTTGCATTTTTTTTTGGGCATTACAATTGTTTCTGGAAAAACTAACAATTGATCTTGGACCAAAATGCAGAGACGAACAAAACCGAGAAATATTTTTCCATTCCAAAGTTGTCTTATGAAAAAGGTTGACCTTGACCCACAAATGTCAACCCTGACCCAATAATGTCAACCCTGACCTACACAGGTCTGATAGAAATTCTATTCGTGTTGTCTAAAAGAAAGCTGAAAAGGGTATCCCGATCTGGCCTCAAATCTGTTGTTCTGAACCTATACCTGCAAGAAAAATGGGATTGTTTGTTGTGGGGGAGGGGTTTGCCTTGGTCAAACCCTAGTTTTGGAATTAACCTTAAATATATATAATTGAAATTGCAGAAGTGGACAAAGTAAATGCTTAAATTCACTTTGCTTGTTAAAGTCCTTGTGACGGATTCAAATCCTTGGATCCACAAGTATGCTTCAAAATATGGAATGTAGAAAGGTAGGATGTCTTCAATCTCTTTCTTGTAGATCTCCAACACCAAGTCTTGAATGGGTTCTTGAATTTGAAATAAGCTTGGAAGAAGGTGGATGGAGAGATCACCAAAAGGGCACTATGTAGCTTGAATCTTTCAATGGCCTCCAATGGATCTCCTTCATGAAAATGGATGCTTGAATGGATGAATACTTGCTTGAAATCTTACTCCTTAGCTTGCTTGTATTTCTCTCGAAGGTAGTTTGAGAATGCTTGATTAGAAGACTTTGTTTGCTTGATGATGGTTAGAGAAAAAGAGAGGAGAAGGCTCCCTTTTATATGAAATTAGGGCACAATCTTCTAAGGAGGCCAACATAGGAGAATAAAAATTCCATTAAAGCCTTTACCCCTAGGAGAGGACCTATATTAAATATAATTTAGGAATCGACACTTCGGAACCCGAAACAGTCGACCCAGAAGCGGGAAAATACTTTTTGCAAAGACTGACATCTGAAATTGTGAGACCCCAAGATCTGAACCCTGGGTCAAGGTCAAAGTTGACCTTGACCTAGGTCAGGGTCAAGGTTGACCCTGACCTAGTCAACATAGACCTGAAAGGTCGACCCTGACCCTAAATCCCAGAATCACTAGTCTGCAGTTTAGAATGCAGAAATCAAGCTAAACAGGAGTGGAAAGAGGGACAGAATAGGGGGGAAGCCATGTCAAGATATATATATATATATACATATACATATTAAAAATATAATATAGTAATATTATATACTCTAAAATTGTTTGAATATATTTAATTGAATTTGTAAATATTAAAATTTGATAACATGTTTATAGTAATAAACTATAAAATATAAAATATAGTATCATAAGATATACTATATAGTAAACTAAAAGACCATTTAAAAAAAAAAAAAACTATGATAGAAACTGTCCGAAAAAACAAATTTGAGGAAGCCTCCAAAAAAGGGGGTCTTATAACACCAAATCAATTGAACCAATCATAAATGAGATAAATAATTCATATAATACATTTAATTCATAAATAAATATTTGAACTTTAGAAATAGGCTACGAGGGAACAATAGTGACTTATGATTGGTTGAATTGGTGCAAAACTCATTCACTAATTATGTCACTAATTATGCAAAGTGAATGCAATAGTATATTGCCTATGGAAAATACAATAAGTAATTGGTAGGAGAAGAAAGAACCGTGTCAATACTTAGCAAGGTAGAAATTTGGTATGTGGTCCTGAAGGAGGTACTTGTTTAAGTCAAAATATAAATATTTTTAAATTTATAGGAGATAAAATAGATGGATTTTTAAGTAATAAAAATATGGATAATAAAGAATGAATTGGATTTTGTTTGTTTTTTTATATTAGCAGTAGAAAAAATCAGGGTGTTGTCCCCAAATACAATAAACCATAAGGATTAACAACCAATTACTATTAATAGCACATTAATAGTCGATTACTATTAAAAACACATTAACAATAACTAGAGAATAAAAGTGAGACAACAACCTATACTTACCTTTATCAAAAACGATCCAACATTTACAAACAAAACACCACATACCAGCATCAAAAGAGTAGACCAAACTATAAAATTTCATCAACGACATAATAGTTTTAAACTGATGCCACACAAGGCAAACGAACAAAGAATTTATATGTTATTTTACTTATTTTTTCAGATTTTATCTTATTCTTTTATATTTTGTTGTAGGTACAATGAACATTTATTTATAAATTTTGGTATATTTGTCTTACTATTATAAAGTAAAATACTTAAATTTTGCTTGACTTAAGTTTGATTAAATATGCAATGTACATGTCCTATGTTTGAAAAAATGTTATAACCGATAATCTAACATATTCTAGTAATATTAATGAATAAGATTTTCAAAGAGTATAATATGCCTATTTTTTACTTGCATTCTATGTGATGTTATAATAATAGACTAACTTATTACTAATAGTATAAATTATTTGTGCTTGCTCTCCTCTATTTTGATGGAAGTGATGTTTCCCTTATCAATGTGTTTAAAAATAGTGTGCAAATGAAATTCTTGATTAGATATATATGTCACTCTCAGTGAACATTGTTTACATGTAGTGTATATAAATGAAACCAATGTTGAATGAAAATTTATGTTTCTCTTATTGAACATTGTCATCATGTAGTTTGTACAAATAGAACTATTGACTAAAAGTGTAGTTCAAGTCATCAACAATCGAGACTTGATTTTGTCTCCACATCTATAGCTATATACTATTTAAAAAATTTGGCATTAGAAATGACAAAAAATGAAAAAGGCAAGACCCTATTGTTGAATGGAATACAAATGCAAATCACTACACTTCTAAAAAAATTCAATATTCATATGTTTTTTAAGATACTCTAAAAAGGTTCTATCATGAATTTAAAATGATATAATCATCCAGACATTAAAGATTCCTTCCAAGTGAAATAAGAGTGCTAATTTTAAACATAACATACTAGAACCATCTTGAGATGTTTTAAAACAATTATTATATTTAACAACTTAATCACATTTCCACATCATGGGGCTAGTGGTGTTGAGGCCAATTGAAAAAGCAAAAAATATAATGTTAAGTGCCCTATTTTGGTTAGTATAAAGTAAACATAGATAGAATTGTATATAGTAGCCCAAGGGTCCCAAATGATGGGTGCATACTCAAATACTGAAGGAACAAGCAATAGGACAAAATTCCATTTGTTTATCAAGAGGGTCTGACAACAAGATTGAAATACAAACCTTAATCTTAGGTATCCAATTAGGAATAAAGCTCAATATTTATTTATTATAAATTAAGGGGGATTTTACTTTTGTTATAAATGGCATCAAAGCTAATGACCTCAATTATTATAAGTTAAAGCCCTATTTTTAGAGGCCAGAAATTTGTTTTCATGTTTTGATGAATATAGGATAAATCCTATGTATCAAGAGCTGAGAAAAGTGGTTGATTCACTTGTCAATTGGAAAATTTATGGTGAGAAAATATATCCCTACAATCACACATTATTCCTAATTGATTTAAAGGTACCTAAGTGTAGAATACACTTCCAAACATTAATCTAATGAGGGAAATTATACAAATAAATTCATACAAACTTAAACTGCTATATTAAAAGAAACACATATAGAAATATATAATAAACATGCATAAATATTACCACAATGTAAATATTATATAAATGGGGAAAACCCTTTTTGGAGAAAAATGATAGACTCTAGAAAAGAGCATCACTTTGTACTTCTCTGTAAACAAAATAATTAGACAATAATGACATGACTAGGCTTATTAGATAGGAGTATGCTAAAATAGATCCTTCTCTTGAAATAATTACAGAAGATCAAATTCTCCTCTACAAAAATTATCATAAAAATTGATACAATAAACTCTTTAAGGCCTCTAATTTATAGAGAAACCAACAAAGGAGGTAAGATCTATAGGGGTAATAACTACAACTCCAAAAAAGATTAGTTGGAGATGCATGGTAGGCTCATAGTTATTTAAAAGAGGATCAATGTTTGTGATTGAGGTGTTTGCTTCTATTTGGCATAGTAGAATTTATAATTATTAGCTACATGATGGATGTCATGGTGGCTTGGCCTTTTCATTGTTAAAATGTGTATCTTTATTGTGAATTGATCCAAGGCTCAAATAGTTTATTTTTCCTGTTATGGTAAGATAAATGATTGGTTGTAAGAATTACTTATTTGAAACACTATAAAGATTTATCTTGTCATGGTCTCATTCAACTTGGTACTTTATATTAGTAAAAATGAGGTCATAACTAGATTTTTTTTCACATTAGTTTTAGTGGTTTATTATGTGTGAGATATTGAATGTTATATAAATGTAATAATTTTTTAAATATTATTTTCTTAAAAAATGAGGGGAATTGGTTGGAAGAAATGTATTGAATAAGAGTTTGATGAAGAGAAATAAGGTGAAAGTAAAATTTTAAGTGAAACTTTCCTTTACATTTGTAGGTCTTAACTTTGTACAAAGTCCTTGTTCATTTAATAAGTGTGTCAACAACAAGGTACATGAAAATATTTGGTTCAGTATATGATGGTAGGGGCTTTGATTTAAATATTTTGGGTTTGTGTATATTAATCTCGAAGAAGATCATGACTTAAATAAGAGTAGTCAAAAAGTTTGACAGGCGTGGGACCTAGTGCGTCATATGAAAAAACCTCCAAGATTTTAGATGCCAACTTTTCATTCTCATGGAAGATTTGAAAAGGAAGAGGAGTAATCATAATGAATGCTAAACTGAGGTGATATAACAATGCAAAAATTTTATAGTATACTTCAAAACCATTTTGTAGAAAAATTAGGAAACTATTATTATATGAAAAAGGGAACACATACACCACAAACCCTTCATTGTTGGAGAGGAAAATAAGATACATAAAGTGATCAAGACAGAGTATAATATTTGAATCCTCACCATGGGTAGTACTTGTAGGGGTTCGATGAAAATGAATAGATCCTTAAGTATTTTTACAATAATTAACCATTTGATAAATCTACCATATATAGTATAATATAGCTTCTATTTTTAGGAAAATGGAAGAGTAAAAGATTACTACACGGTCCAAAATCTATCAAAATTGTGAGAAACTAGAGAAACTGAAAAAAGTGAAACCACATTCATGTTTCATGACATAGAGCAACTTGTTGAGCAAGGAAAAGAGAGGCAAATGAAAAATATTTTGATTACTTAATTAATCATAAATATGCTAAGGCTTTAATAAGGATCACACATTATAGATTTCTTAGTAGAATACACCCCCTTCTAGAGATCTAGGTAATTTCTAGGAAAATAATCTCCAAGGCTCTCAAAATATAAAACCAAATAGTAAGAAACATATCTCCTTCATTTACATCATGTCTGTGGTCTTTTAAATTATTTTCCCCTCTCATGTGCATGACATGAATGCCAACTATGCTTCCCTTAACTTCTTGGGACCATAATTTGATAGAGTAACCTCATGATTCCACTCATGGTGATTATTTCTCTTTTGTAGGATGCTAGTAAACTTCTTTTAGACTAGGCATCTCTAGAGATTCTCTACAAGGTTAAAAAGTGGAAATTTGTTTTCAATATGCGAGTCTCATCACCACATTGACCAATAAAGTCATGAATAAAATATGTGGAATATAGGTGGAATAATTTCCTCTAGAACTTGTGTTAATTTATTGAACCATTGACATAAGTAAAGCTCATAGGCCTTATCTTAGGATGAAGGTTTTTCATTTTTGGAAAAGAGCATCAGGTTGACATACATCCCATTTGTATATAAAATGAGAGTGGAATGGAGAGAGACAAGAGGCCACAGTTCTTGAAACCTCAAGTTGGGGAAGACTCCAACTTTTGTAGATAATATCTATAATTTTAGTGATAGAAAAGAGACCTTTTCTTGTGAAGGGTGAACCTCATGATGTCTAGTTTCTAGAAGAGAATTTGAAAGTACTTTCATTTCACTCGTTGGTGTTGAATATCTCAAATCATATCTTAATGATGAATCTGGTGAGTGGGAAACTGTTAAGCCTATTTTTATGTATGATGCAATATTGATTTCCCAATTCTTGCAACCAAAAATTTACAATGTCAATAATTGATAAGGGAAATATTTAATAATGAAATAGTATCCAAATTAAAGAGGCCTCAAAGGGAACAATAGAAAAAATCCAACACATGATGAGGGTATATGAAGGATCATGGTATGCCAAAAAGTGGCGATGTGAAAAAAATGACCTTTTCACCCTTCCAAAAATGTGAAATCGAGTGTTAAATTTTTTGGTAGGCCTGGGTGTCAGTATACCTAGCCAAAGGAAACACCAAGGAAAAAATTGTATCAGGTATCCAATAATGATCAAGTATCCGATAGGTATCGGGTATCCGATAGCTATCATATACCTGACACCTATAAGGTATTTGATATACAACACCTCATAAAATAGATACTATCTAATAATATAATATTATGAATATTATAATATTATATTATTTAATATTATAGTATTATATTCTTTAATATTATAATATTATTTAATATTATAATACTATATTGTGTAATATTCATTACTCATTATATTTTTACATTATATTATAATTTGTTTTAATATTATATATTATTTAATACTCTCTCTCTGGAATAACTGATGAAAAGATTGTTGAGTGTTTATTAGTAGAGGTTTGATGACAGGAAGATCAGTTATTGTGTTTTCATTGATGTCAACTTAGTGTTGTAATTGTTGACAGTGTTCCTGATGTGCTGCTAAGTATGAGTATAAATGAATTTTGTGTTGCAGTAGGAATTAGAGACTACAATCATGGTTGGAGACTCAAGGATGTCTCAAGATACATTATGTATGATCGCATATGCTGGGAACAAACATGGATCAATTTATTATTGATTCAAGAGAAACACGGTAGACAGTGACAGAGAGTGAATGATTTGATTATTCTATCAAATTGGCGTGGATTCAATTATTGCGGTCATGATATGTTTATCTTGACTAAGATATGTTGTTGATCCTATGATTGCAAAAGGATTGGAGTACCAGAAGGCATCATTTCAATTGAGTGAAGATCATTTTGTGCCTAATAGCTAAATGTTTTGAACCATTTTGAGTAGTTGGTGTTAGATCGATGTGCAGTGATGATGCGATCGGTTTCAGTGGATGTTTCTATGATCGAGTTGTGAAGGTGACATGGCATAAAATATTTGTAATTATTAATTTATATTTCATTGCTTGAGGTGATTGGATTTAATCAAGTTTTGGAAGCATGCTGGAGAAGTAAAAAATTTGGCAGTTCTTGATTCAAATCGAGGTGCGATGAATCTTATGGCTGACCTAAGTTTGTTAGCAAGTGTTCTAGATTGGTAACACATTTTACGATTCAAGGATCGAGCAGGAAAGAATGTAATACATTTTGTAAGGTGGTTAAATTCCTAATAGACATGTAATGTATATATATGAAAATCAATGCTTTATGCAAGTGTAGATCATGGATGCCAAGGTACTATCTAGTGAAGAGAGAAGATTGTCTGCAAGAAGAAGTATTGTGCTTAATTACATTTTAACAAGAAAAGGAGGCGTGCTACACCCAAATCATTGTACTTGTTGATTCCTAATATTTTTTGCAAGAAAATTCCTCAACTAGGTAGAATTTAACATGTCTAATTTGTAAATCCGTTAACCAGGTGACTCTTTAACTAGGGTTTAAATTCTTTAACAAGGTTACTCCCAATAAGGTAAATCTCCTAACAGGTCTAGAGGTAAATCCCTTAACTGGATGAATCCTAACATGGTCTTCTCCTAACCAAGCATCATTATAAGCTCCTAATAGGGCTTGACCTTTAACAAGGCACATTTCAGAAGAGTGCAAATATTTGTGGGTGTTAATCCCAATTGTGGTTTTCACCCTTAGTCAAGGTCTCCACAATAAAATACTATTTTTATTTTGTTGCATGTGTGGATGTTTTTTTTTTTACTTTTTTTACTGCACGCACAAGGTTTAAATGTGATGAATATGGCTTATGGTGATGAATGAATTGTGAAATTTTTTAGATTAGATAGATTACTGATTCACCCCCACCCTCTTAGTAATCTTGGACCTTATAGTATTAACAATTGGTATCAGAGCCTAGGTCCTGTTTGTGGTAAAATCTTAACATCTTGAGGGAAAGGTCTAATGATGAATAAGGAAGGTCCTAAGTTCACAAGAGACAACTACACAATATGGAGTGATAGGATGAAGATCTATCTGAAAGGTATAGGGCCATAGTTCTGGAATCATGTGCAAACAAGATATATAGTTCCTACCAGGATTCTTGATGTAAATCAATTGAAGGAGAAATAGGAGAACATAAAAGAGCTAGAAGCAATTATGAGTACCTTGGGTGATACTAAGTATGTTGACATTCATGGACTTGAGACTGCCTTTGATGTTTGGGAAACATTGAATTTAATCTATCATGGAGACAAACATGTGAAAAAATGTAGGGTAGACAACTTGAAAGGAAAATATGATGACATGAAAATGGTAGAAGGTGAGAACATTACTCAATATGGTCAAAGGATAAAGGAAGTAGTCAGTGCTATAAAATTTGTTGGTGGTAACATTGAAGAAGGTGATGTGGTAAGTAAAATGTTGAGAACCTTTCTACCTGATTATGCCATTATATTTTCTATTATGCAAGAATTGAGAACATTTGATACTATTTCTATTGATGGGCTGATTGGTAAGCTCACTACTTTTGAATTAACTATGATAACAAAATGCCTAAATTTGAATCATATTTTAAGGCCTCTTTCTCATTAGCATCGCAGAAGAAGGGAAAAGAGATAAGTCATGAAAGTTATTCCTGGGGGCTTGAATCTATCTTGGATGAAGAAAATAAGAAATAAAAAATTGAAGTGTTACTTACAAGGAGACTACCTAGAGGTATTGGTAAGTATAAAGGAAAGATACCTTTGACATGTTTTTCATGTAACAAGATAATAAAATTTGTTGTCAGGTGTCATAATGGTGAAAAAAAAGAGAATATTAAAATATTCAAGGGAAAATGAAAGAAACAATGCTATGTTATAGTAGATGAAAGTGTGACTAATGAAGAATCTGATGACAATGATGAATAAGTAGTGTTGTTTGCAATCAAAGAAGAAAATTTTGAAGATGAGAATGCATTGGTCTCTTACATAGAACATGGTAATGTATGGGTCATTAATAGTGGGTGTTCACATCACATGACCCGTTACAAAAGTAAGTTCATAAAGATGGATGAATTTGATGGTGGTGTGGTCATGTTTGGAAATAATACACCCTACATGATAAGAGGTAAAGGTTTAATCTCTATGAATGATAAAATAAATATTGATGATGTATATTGGGTTGAATGCCTTACATATAACCTATTGAGTGTTGGTCAGTTGAATAAAAAGGTTATCATTTAGAGTTTTAAAGGAGGTATGTGCAAGATATGTGGAAGCTCGGGAGATCTGATTGCTGCTGGGAAACAAACTAAAGGTAAGTTATTCCATCTGAATACTACTATTAATAGGTGTTTGGTTGCTAAGGTTAATGATAGTTGGTCGTGACATAAAATATTTTGTCTTGTGAATTTTGATAGCCTGATCAAGGTTAGTAAGGAAAATATTCTTAGGGGATTGCCACAAGTTGTGAAATCAGACAATGTCATTTGCAAAGGGTGTCAGTCGGGTAAGATGATTTGTTCTACTTTTAATAGTAAGTCTTTTTCTTCTGAAAATATGTTGGGTTTAGTTCATACTAATATTTTTGGTCCTATGAGGACAAAGAGTTATCATGGTGATAAGTATTTCATGTTTTTTATTGATGACTATTTAGGAATGATGTGGGTGACATTTTTTAAGGATAAATATGAAGATTTCTATAATTTCAAAGTGTTCAGGGAACTTGTTGAGAATGAAACAGGAAAGAGCTTGAAGTGTTTAAGATCAGATAGAGGAGGAGAGTTTACTTTATAGGAATTCATTGAGTATTGTGAAGAAAATGGAATCAAGAGATAGATGTTAGCACCAAGGAATCCTCAAAAAAATGGAATTGCAGAAAGGAGGAACATGACTATATTTGATGCTTCTAGGAAAATGATGATTCAAGATGATGTAACTAAGTCATAATATATAGAAGCCATTAGCACTGCAGTCTACACAATGAACCTGGTACAAGTGAAGAAAGGAACTGGTAAGACACCTTATAAATTGTGATATGGTCATACACCTAGTGTTAATTATTTCAAAGTTTTTGGTAGTAGATCATATATCAAGAGAGAATATTTCATTGGCAAGTTTGATCCTAAGAGTGATGAAGGTATTTTCTTGGGATATTCTACCAAAAGAAAGGCCTATAAGTGTTTCAATAAAAGGACTAACAAGATGGTTGAACATGTAAATGTGAAGGTAGATAAATATCAAGAGATATCTAATGAATCTAACGAGAAATAAACAAAGAATGTCTAGGAGATTGTATATTTACAACCTAAAGAAAAAGAAACTATTGAAAAAAATATTGAGGAATAAGTGGTGCAACTAGTGGAACAAGAAGATGAAGCACCTAGATCTGAACCTGTTATTCTAGGGTATTTGAAATTGAATCATTATACTGATAATATCATTGGTGATAAAGATGTTAGTGTGCAAACATGAAGAAGAATCAGAGAGAGTACTTGTCTGATTTCAATGTTTGAGCCTAAAAATGTGAAGGGAGCTTTGAAGAATGATGATTGGATAAAAGATATGGGAGAAGAGCTTGATCAAATTGAGAAGAATGTCACACAAAAAATTGTTCCTAGGCCATCAGATAAGGATGTGATTTGTACAAAGTGGATTTTCAGGAACAAACTGAATGAAGATGGAGAAGTGGTTCAAAATAAGTCAATACTTGTATGTAAGGGCTATGCACAAGAGGAAGGACTGGACTATGGAGGGACATTTTATCCCATGGAAAGACTTGAAGGGGTAAGAATGTTACTTTCTTATGCTTCCTATAAGAAGTTTAAGGTTATCCAAATGGATGTTAAATCTTCTTTTCTAAATGGGATTCTTGAAGAAGAAGTTTATATAGAGCAACCAGATGGGTTTCACTGACAGAGAACAAGGACATGGTGTGCAATTTACAAAAGGAACTATATGGATTGAAACAAGAACCTAGAGAATTGTATGAAAGGCTACACCCTTATCTTGCTAATATTAATTTCATAAGAACAAATGAAAACAATAACATGAACTTGAAATTTGAAGGTGATAAGATACTTTTAGCGGAAGTGTTTGTGGATGATATAATTTTTGGAGGAAATGATGAGATGAGCTTGGAGTTTGCATAAGAGATGAAGACATAACTCAAGATGTAAATGATAGGAGAAATTAAGTTCTTTATTGGATTGTAGATTTCAAAACTAAAGGATGGTATCTATATCAATCAGTATAAGTACATAAAGGAAGTATTGAAGAATTTTGGAATGGAATGTTCTAGGCCAGTTGGCAAGCTATATAAGGATGATGATTCAAGTGCAGTGGATGAAAATATATACAGATCCATGATTGGTAAGTTGTATTATGTTGTTCATAGTAGACAAGACATTGCACAAGTAGTTGGAATAGTGGAAAGATTTCAAGCTAATCCTAAGGAATCTCACATGGTAGCCGTGAAGAGGAATTTCAAGTACTTTAAAAGGAACATAAGACTATGGTCTTTGGTATGCTCACAAAGGTGATTTCTCTTTTAGTATTTTTACTAATGCAGATTTGGTAGGAAACATTGATGAAAGAAAAAGTACAAGTGGAGTAGCATTCTTCCTAGGAGGAAGACTAGTGTCATGGACAAGTAAGAAGCAAAATTGCATCTCCCAATCTACTGTAGAAGCTGAGTATGTTGTCGCAGCTATAAATTGTACACAAATTGCATGGATGAAGCAGATCCTAGAAGGTATCAAAGAGAAGTTAAATGAACCTATGACTATTTACTATGATAATACAAGTGCAAAAAACATTTCAAAGAATCCAATAATGCATTCTAAGACTAAACATATTGCAATTAAGTATTATTTGTTAAGAGAGCAAGTGAAAGAAAAGGTAGTCAAGTTGGAGTATGTTCCAACCAAGGAGCACATAGTAGATATATTCACTAAACCACCACCTAAAGATAATTTTGAGTATCGAAGAGGTAAGTTAGGGGTTATTCCCCTAACTGAAAGACATTAAGATGTTGTTGTAAGCATCAATCCCGTGGAATCATTGAATATCTTTCACTATTGGGTTGATGTAAAAGTGGACTAATCCTTAGGGGGAGTAGTCAGAGGAAAAGGAAAGATGTTATAGAAGAAGGTGACCTATGTGGCACCTTTAGAATTATTTTCAAATGGGGCGAAGATCAAAAGAAATAACAGAACTAGATACATGGATTGTGAAGAAGATCAAAAGATCAATTTGAAGGAGAAGACCACAAAGATCAATTCAAGAAGTTTGGTACATCAACTAAGGGGGGGAAATTTTTATCAGATCATTGTGGTGTTTCCATCAATGAAAAAGGTGATGCAGCAGTGGCAATGCGGAAGCCTTCAACAATGAGCCAATGGTGGAGTTTGAATCCTTCAACACTCAAAGTGAGGGGGGCAGGTGCTAGATACCTATCACAGGTATGGTAAAAGGACTTGGAGAAGGTTATCTCAACCCTACGAGACAATAAAACCTAATCACTAGGCTTGTCAAAGTCCCAAGCACCAAGAAACAAGAATTCACTAAGAGGTCTCCTTAGGAAGATAAGTACTCAAACCCCATAAAATGGATACAAAGACTAGGGGTGGCCTACAATCACTGTCATGGACTATTTAGGTCCTAACTCTAAAGTTTCAATGGTTCTTTCACTCGCAAGCAACCCACAACACTTAGGTGCTTCACAAACTAGGCTTTGGCTTGTAGCCTTTTGCAGAGACAAATTCAGACATAAGTGAAATGTTTCTCAAAGAAGGTGTTAATTTGATCAAGGATTCTAGTACCCTTTATGGCCTTACTAAACATGCCCAAGTACCAAGGATTGGAAACAAACAGAAGGCTTTTCTATCATAACTTTTAGACTGGGCTAAGAGGCCTAATTGTGCCACTTTAACAAAGGAACTACCCTCTAAACTTTTCACAGGGCTTCCAAACCACTTCCATTGGCTGGGAAGCATGCCAAAATGCTTAGATCCACAATTTGGAGTGTAGGTTCAACATTTTGGGCAGTCAGATTACTGCTGTCCTCTAAAATCTGGGGTCACACATGAAGATGTGCCCCTAGGGCATCAACTTTCTCTCTCCACCCTACATCTTTCCATCCCAAACAAAAATGAAATCAAATTAAATTTTTAGCACAATAATTCCACCAAAGGGTTTTAAATTCCCATGGTGGAATCTTCCAGAATGAGTAAATTTGTATCAAGCCCTATTTTAGGGAGCCAATTCACGGGCTGTAGGAGTAAAACATGAATAAATTTTGATCTACAGGGATTTAGGAACTCAAACCAAGTCAAAAATAAATATAAGACATAGGAGCATTCAAATATGTAAGCCTTCCTACTCCAGGAGTCCATACACGTCCGTACCGCACTGAAAACCTCTGAAATCTATAGGAGAAAGGTGTATTTTATTGATTGAAAGTGCCAAACTACA
>MU224342.1:1042072-1071135 GCA_018584345.1 Thuja plicata
TTTCTCTTGCTTGTACATTTTATTGCTCACGTTTCTGTTATTCATTTAGTAGTTATTGTATACTTGATTTGCATTCACTTGTGAAACCTTTGCTACTAACCCCCGCCCTTGGAAAGCTGTGGGAATCCGGAGAGAGAGGCGTACACATATTGTGCCTTCCACCCACCTGAAAGGGATATTTGAAGGCTTCCCCCATCGATTCCAACTGATTTTTAAACAATCTAAGCATTGGGGGTGTTAATTACAACATTTGTAAAAAGTTGTCAAAGTTGCTAAGCAACTTTGACAACATTTTGTGCAATATTTGCAATATTTGCAAAACTAATGACCAAAGTTGGTCCAAATTTATTCTAGTGATCCAACATGGATCTAAGACCATAAAAACATGAAAAAAACTAAAATCCTATGATTTTAGGCCTATTGACCATTTTTGACCATAGTAAGCCAGGGGCTCATAATTGTGCCAATCCTGGAACTAGGCCTCACAACTTGGTCTAGGTGCCTATCTAGATTAAACTAGATATGTTTTAGGACTCTTAGAGTCATTTCTTGTTGGGTCTAGGGTAGGTTCTCCTGCACCAAAAGGGGGATATTATTGAGTGTTTATTGGTATAGGTTTGATGAAAGGAAGATCAGTTATTGTGTTCTCATTGATGTCAACTTAGTGATGTAATTGTTGATAGTGTTCATGATGTTTTACTAAGTATGAGAATAGATGAATTATGTGTTGTAGTAGGAATTGAAGTGTGTGATCATTGTTGGAGACTCAACGATGTCTCTAGATGCATTATGTATGATTACATATGTTGGGAAAAAACATGGAGATGGTTGTGATTGATTGAAGAGCAACAGGGCAGACAATGACAAACAGTGAATGATTTGATTATTCTTTTGAATTAGTGTGTGTGTGTGTGTGTGTGTTCTAGTGTTATGGTCATGATATATTTATCTTAACTAAGATATGTTGTTGATCCTATGATTTCAAAATGATTGGAGTACCAGAAGGCATCATTTCAATTCACAGAAGATCATTCTGTGTATAATAGCTAAATGTTTTGAACTGGTTTGAGAAGTTGGTGTTTGATCAGTGTACACTAGTGATGCAATCAGTTGCAGTGGATATTTCTATGATCCAGGTGTCAATGTTACATGGCATATATAATATTGATTAATTTCTATTTCATTTCTCAAGGTGATCAGACTTAATCAAGCTTTGGAACCATGTTGAAGAAGTCAAAAGTTTGACTGTTCTTGATTCAAATCGATGTGTGATGAATCTTAAGGCCCACTTGAGTTTTTTAGTGAGTATTCTAGATTGCTAACATGTTTGAGGGTTCAAGGATCAAGTGGGAAATATTGTAATACATTTTTTAAGGTGGCTAAATGCCCTAATGGACATGTAATATATATATGCTTTATGCAAGTGTAGATCATGCATGCCAAGATGCGGTCGAGTGTAGAGAGAAGATTGTCTGCAAGAAAAAGTATTGTGCTTAATTGGATCTAAAAAAGAAGAGGAGGCATGCTACACCCATATCATTGTACTTGTTGATTCCTAATAGTTTTTACAAGAAAATCTCTTAACTGGGTAGACTTTAGCAGGTCTAATTTGTAAATACTTTAATCAGGTGAATCTTTAACTAGGATTTAAATCCTTTAACAAGGTTACTCCTAATAGGGCCAGAAGTAAATCCCTTAACTGGGTGAGTCCTAAAATGGTCTTCTCCTAACCGGGCATCATTGTAAGCTCCTAATAGGGTGTTAGCACTATTAAAAAATTTCCATGGTTTTGAGGTTTTACTTCTGGTCTTTGCAAATTATTTTTGGTCTCTAGCCTAAAGTCCTAAGTTTTTCTACAAAATTCATGCTAAAATCCTAAACCCTCATGATCTGTTATAAAATGAAGTTACTTTTTGTAACTTAAGACACTTATGTCATGTCTTTAAATTATCATCGGTGGGGCCATATGTTTTATTTCCTAACTCGAGCGAGATGCATTTTAATTTTTTTTCCCTAAGTCCTAAGTTTATTTTCTCCGATAAGCTTTACCTTTAACATCTCCCATGCAGGATCCTTTTCATCTAATGGTTTTTTCTTTTCCTTTGATCATCAAGATGAATATTTTTACCATTCAAGTCATTGCATTTTTTCGACGTGTGGGATTTGTTAGATTTGAGGGCCTGTCTGCAGTTGGTTATCGAGCGGTCAAGTCTCAGAAGATCCTGTCTTTGGCGTGAAGCCTCAAGGAAAAGATATGGTCATATTAATAGTTCAAGGAATTGCACCCTTGCACCATGTGTCCCAAGTGGGTCTGCCAAATCAGTGACAAGGTAATAAATTTAAAAGGTGGTCTCATCTTTGTGATCTGACGGTTGGCATTATGAATTAAAGGTGACAGATGAAGTTCTTAACCACTAAGGTAACATGTTTGTGTGACACATGGATAAGTGATGGGACCCAACCAGAGGTAAAGAAGATTAAAGGATGGGAAAGTTAAGTTGAATCTATAGATGGTGTTAAGCCTCATTGGTAAAGATTCTTGATGATCAATGATTAAGGCGATGCGACAACTTGACACGTGGTTGTGATGATGTCACTTCTCCCAGGTTTTGAAGGAGTTTAAATTATGATTAGATCAGTGAGGATCTATGGCTATCACTTTGTCTAGATTGGAAAGATAGAGGTTTTTATTTTTTAAAGGCATTGTGCCTACATGACACCTGGCAATTTATGACATCATGATCCCGGGGTTGCTGAGGCAGTTTAAAGAAGAAGTAAGTTGGTAAAGATCTGACAGCTGGCGTAAACCCTTGAAGTTAAGAAGCAATCGATCTAACCCTTTGAGGCATTACACTATGTGGCCACATGTCCTATCTAGTTAGTGGGATCTATAGTTTCAAATCCAAGGGTGAGATTAATGTATAGTACAGTAAAGCCTTAAAGAGGATATGATCGTCAATTAGTAATCGAAGCATTGCACCTGTGTGACGCATGACCAGCCGGTCAGCATAGGTTAGAAGACAAGGATTTCTTAGAGCCATTATTAAAGCACCATATGGAGGTCTGTGGTACCAAGATTACCAGGTTATAACTAAAGTAAAGATCAGTTTGATTAAAAATGATCAAACGGCTAGCACTTTTCTTCAAAAGAAAGATGATCGTGATCTAACCATAAAGGCATCGTGCTTGCGTACCACCTGTCTGATCAGATTTTTAAAGATCATATGACTGAAATAAGATCCATATCCATGTTTTAAAGACAAAAAAGGTTCAAATCTAGGCCGTTGATGCTGATTTTCTTGTCGCTCTTGACCATTTTAACTGATTTTCTATTTTTAAAATGCATTTTGTAGGGTTTGCAAAGCGGTGGATTATGTCTTATGCTACAGAGTGATAAATTAAGGAATTTGATCTTCTATGCCATGTATGAACAACTGTTGGATGTTGTATGAATGAAGATTCGGTGATTATGAAAACATTTATTGCAAAGTTATCTCTTTAGGGTTTCTGGTTAATTTGTTAATCAATATTTAATCCTTTGGTTTATCTTGTTCTATTCTTTGCCATAAATGAGGATTTGTTTCAGATTTTTATAATGAAGATCAGATCAGATTCTTAGGGTCCTGAGCTTTTCAAAGAAGGATAGTTGGTTTTCTACAATTCTTGGGGGTTAAGTCTCCTAGGGTAATTAATGCATGTCAAACATTTCATTCTTTATTCCTATTGCAGGGTATTGTTCTTTAGTTTCCCAAGTTGGATGGTGGCCAAATCAAATTCTTCTCAATAGAATGTTTGAAAGGAATTCTTTAGTCTATATGAGAGAGTTTCTTGGTTGTTGTGATTAATTTAATGTTCTCTATCATGTAGTGTTTTAATAAGTTTTATCCCTAACCTTAAATGATGTGAATCTTGTTGTAATCCTTGACTTATAAAAGGACTTCTAAGATCATTTAGTAAAGGCTAGAAAATTTGGGAAGTAACACAAGCATTAAGCTATTTACTATTTCTAGTGAGTATAGCAGATTTATATCTAGAGAGTATTATTATAGAACAAAAATTTGTGAATCTTTTGCATTTGTTGAAGTGGCATGTGTTTTGAAGCATTTTGGAATTGAAGCTGGATTCTTTGGACTTAATAAAATATTTATGATTTAAGTCTCTCCTTAGTGCTTACCTATTGAATTGTGAATATTTTTATTCATTACATGGAATTTACATGTGTATATGTCATTATTCCTTATTTTTTATCTAGGATCAAATCAAATAATGTTTTGGATATGACATGAGATATTTGGGTTTGTCTACAGAAGGATCTTATAAGTAGTGTTTGATCTAAATTATCTATATTTATGGTTCTGAATCCTTGATAAAAGTTAGTTTCTTTATCCTATATTTGAACTAAAAACATTGCCCAATAGATAAATAACTGATCAATAATGAGTATTTTCTACATTGATATATATCTGAATACACTTGGTTATATCCTACCCTATTAAAAACATCAAAACCATCTTAGTTCCCTTGTAGTTTTGTGGTTGTTGATTTTCTGTCCTACATGGTAATGAAGAGGCACTGAATGAGTGCTTATCATTTAAAAATTTCTTACCATTTATATGTTGTCAAAATCCAGAGTATAAGGAGTTGTGAAAGTTAAATATTTATCTGGATTAGGTGCACCCGCCTTGGTTTTGCAGAGCACAAAGTGCAGAGGGTAGTCTTCTCCCTATAGTTGGTCCACTTACCTTGTAGAGATTTCATACTTGGAGCTAACCACTCCTAACATCCACCTCAAGGTATATTGTTTTCTTTTCAAAGTGTAATATTTTAAGACACCAAAAAATGGTGACTCCACTGGGGAGTTGACCTTTGAAAAATCAGAGTTACTCTTGCAGTATTCATATTAGCTAGTATTGTATTTTCCCAAACTTGTGTTGGGTGGCGAATCAAAGAAATCTTTTCAATCAGTGTTGAGTAATATAGTATTATACACATTTTCTTCAATATGAATACTAGATCTAGAGTGAAAGAGCATCTTGAAGTTGAATTGGAAGGTGGACTTCCAACTACTTCTAGGGCTAGAACCTCCTGGAGAGAAAAGAAGAAAAAAAGATAATCTAGATAATCTATCACTAAGAAGAAAAAATTAAAAAAACTAGAAGAGAAGATCCAACCTAATATAGCCATGAAGGAAATGATGACATAATTTTTTTCCATTAGTATGCAAAGAGAAAATAATTTTTATAAACCGTTAGTTACACTACACTGAAAGTCAAGTTTTCAGTTCAGACCGAAAGTGCTAAGTAAAGGGAAACCCGATGACACAAGTTTTGTAGTGCAAACCGAAAGTGAAACACAAAGATGATATAGAGGAACCTGACAAGCAGTTTACACTATAAAACAAAAGAGCACAAACAAAGGAACCTGACAACAAGGGAACCCGATAGTCAATTCAATAAAGGAATATCGAAATATAGTCAAACTAATTTAAGAGAAAACCGAGAATCAAACACTGAAAGTCATTTTTATCCTGAGAAAAGTGGATTTGACTTCCACTTCAGATAAAATAGATATATTCTATATTTAGAGTTTTGATTTGTTTTAAATCCATTTCTTGATGAACAAGAAACAGTATTGTAATTGTTTTAATTAGTCTAACTAATTAAAAACATGCAAACTAGGAGACCAAGGTCAAGTTGTAAACCTTTGATCATAGAGTTAGTTTTGTAATATGTGAAACTAAATTAGGTCAATCTATGTTATAAATAGATGTTGTAATAATTCATTTGGGATGGATGAGAGGATGAATGTAGCCAACGATCACATCTATGGATCAGACTAAGAGTTTCAAGAAGCAGAACAACAAAAGATGAATCTGGTTATCAAGAACCAAGAACCAAGGCTACCGAGAAACAGAGGTATTAAAAAATAACATTAGGTGCTACATTTGTACATGTAATATTGAATAGATATGTAATAATAAATTGTAGATTGCACACACTCAGGTCAATGAGTATTTTTGTCTGCATTCTAACAAGTGTAGCAAATAGAAGAAATCCTTTCAAGAAAGGTGGATTTAACAATCCTATTGTAAATCTCTTAACTGAGTGCACACTAAATAGTGTTGCTAAATCTCTTAATAGAGTAGAGGTTAACCAGTCTCCACATAATACTCCTAATAGGTTAGATCATCAGAAGTGATCCAATTGTAAGCCTCAATGGCCCCTTCCAATCTGTAGATAGTGAAGTTTTTGTGGGTTCCATCCCCCACAATTTTTACCTTCTAACAGGGGTTTTCTACGTTACCATATCTTGTTCTATGTGTCAATTACTTTCCTAAATGTTTCTATGAATGTCTACATACAATTAGTATTATGAATTTATATGACATGCATAAAGAAAGAACAACATATATGATCGGTAAAGCAAAGATTTGATTACATAAGGATAAAGGTTAAATAACTAAAAGTTTTAGAGGTACTAATTCACCCCTCCCCTCTTAGTACACACTTCCCATTATTTCCAACAATTGGTATCAGAGCTAGATCTCTTATTTAGAAAGTTTAAAAACTTAAGAGAAAATATCATACAATGGAGAAGTATAGGCTTGACAAAAGTATTGAGAATCCGAAGCTAGAAATTCAGATCTTCTTTGAACAATATAAAGAAGCTAGAATCAAGATGAGATAGGTCCTAGATGAAAGAAATATTATGACATATCGCTGTAATGAAACAGATTACCATGAGGAAGAGATACTAGATCTATTTGAGTCTTTAGAATCTACAAATAGCAAAGCATCAGACACATCAGAAGAAAGCACCACAAGTCTGAATGAAATCAATCAACATCTGGATGGACAAGTGAAATCTTTGCAAATCGGTCAAGAGACACAGATGATAAAAATGATTGATGTCATGAACAATTCTAGACAAGCTGAGCATGAAAGAACACTAGCTATTGATGACAAAAGGAAGATTACTTAAAATCTACAAGAGAAAGAGTCAGAAATACAAAGACTTACAGAACATCATCATGAGATCACAAATCAGATTATTCTTATGAGTCAAGAGGCAAACATAATGAATACAAAACTCATTGAAAGAATCGAAGCTATTGGTGAGCTAAGGGAAGAAAATGAAAATCTGAAACAAGAAGTAAGAATTTAGCAACAACATAATGACAAAATCAAGAGAGAACTGAAGAAAGCAATACAAGAATGGATGATTTTCTTGATGGACAAAGGAGAGCCAACAAGAGCACCAGACTAGGCTATACTGAGAATGGAGAATCACCCAACCAAGCTGATCCAAAGAATGTCTACGCAAATCCAAGACCAAGAAAGCTTACATGCAATCACTGTGGAAGGCAAGGACACACATCAAATGTTTGCAGGAGAAAAAGGAAAGGTATTTCTAAATCCACATCTTCATTCATGTAATAATTTGTTATAAATGTAACAAGAAAGGACATAAAGCATATGAATGTAAATCTAAGGTGAAACAACCAAAAAGGAAACCTACATGGAAAAATACTATCCTACTTGCAAAATGCATGGGAACACATCTCTTGAATGCTAGAAGAAGAAAAACCAAGCATGGAAGACTAAAGGTCAAGAAAATTCTTATCAATCGAAAAGAGTCGGTAACTAATATGTTTGGGATTACAAAAAATGGGAAAAATGTATAGCATGTGGAAGATTTGGTCACATAGCTGTAAACTGTATGAGACAATGGATAAGAAATTTTGGAGGTTGGACTAACCCCAGAATGGCATGTCTACACTGTCATAAAGTTGGTCATTTGAAGAAAGACTGCAGAGACCGAATGATAGAGACCAACACCTTTGCCAATGGAAACACCATTGAAGACATCAAGAAGATGAGAAATAAAATATGGAGGAAAGATACAAACACTGATGAAGCTAGACCGAGTAATTCAATTGGTGACACCTTATCCAATGGATCTGGTGACATCACCACCCCCACCTAAGTAAAACAAGTAAGTATGGAACTACATTATACCAAGTTATATTTTGCATCAGTTCCATTATGCATAGTTAAAATACAAAATCAACATGATTAAAGATACACTATGGTATTACTTGTTATAATTCTATAAATTTAATCTCATTGGTCAATACATATCAAAATACATCAGTGTACATACAAATCTAAGTTGTCTATACTTACTGAGAATCATCGGTTAACACATAAAGGCTAAGTCACCAGTGTAAACTGAGATCCACCGGTAATCATGCGAGTTCACAAAGTTGTCTTCACCTTACACCAAAATCCATCGGTGAACATAACAAGTTAAAAGCTACCCAAAAGCATTGTGTTATCACTAAAATATAAGTTAGTGTATCACCTAACAACTTTGTCTTCACACACCAAGAAGTGGTTGAGCATTAATGACTTGATTTAGAGAAAAGTCTATAAATAGATGATGAAAGGGTTTCATTTTTCACACAGCGACTAGAGAAAAGAGATAGAGTGAAACCAGAGAATGAAGAGACAACATTGTAGAGTGACTCCAACCCAATTCACAACACTCCAAAAAGATCACTTATAGCTACAGAGGTTGAATTAAGTAATAGAGATAACCGAGAACTCTATTTTTATTTACAGGAAGAAGCCCTAATTTCATAAATGATGGAAACTACATCAAGAACCCCTAAGCTCAAGAATGTTAAGAAGAAAAAGGTAAACCTAATCAAGAATAGTACATGTGAGAAGCCTAACTATAAAATATGTCTAGAGGTTGCTTCACAAACTAACAATGCTGGTGCATTCTCCAGAATACCAGTTAGAGTTTTGCTTGTCAAAGATGTGTGAGCATATATACACTATAAGATTGTAGAGATAAGAGACATGGAAGTTGAGAAATATTTCAAGAAGCTTTGTAACAATGATGGCACTATCAAGGAAGATCACAAGCACATTGAGGTAAAAGGGCTCACAAATTCCCTATGGTTCCCGAAGGAGTTCAAGACCGAATGGATTCGATTAGTATAAAGTAGGATACATGACATAAAATTATGAATGGATGAGCCAAAACTAATAACCAAGGATGTTATACACCTCTCACCAATTATCCCATAACCGATAAGGTAAAGGCACTAAAACACCCACCAAAATTGAGAAGAATATAGGTGCAGCATGGGATGCAAGAGGACTAAAAGTATCCACCATCAATGATGATGAACTGAAATTTGGAGCATGTGTCTTAGGATACAAGTTCTTTCACGCTAGCAGAATGAACATCATTGCATCTAGAGTAGTGGATACAACATACAAGATTGTCAAGAAGGGACTGCAGTTGGATCTGTTAGAACTACTACTAAGAAAATTAGAAGAGAACATAAATACAATATGAAATGCAAAGTCTAATTCATGTAAGTTTGGATCTCTAATAATGTGCATATTTTTCTATTTCCAATAATCTTTCCCATCTATAGCTAATGTGCAGTGGGACACTACAATACCAGTGACCATATAGATTAGTGAGTTCATAAAATCACTAGGAGACAATTTTGAGTCAGTCATGGATGAATACTTTGCTGGATTCAAAGATAGAATACAAAAGAGAGTAAGGATTCCAGAATAGTTAATTGAAAAGTTCAAGACTAACATATGTTTTATGGTGGAAACTGACTACACATACATCAAGATAGATATACCAAGGAAAGCATGGCTATCTCCACTGGACTATGAGGTGAACATAGATCAAGCATCAAATGCAATTGAGGCATTGATAAATGAGCCATTAGAAAAATCACAATCTAAGTTTGGAACTTATGAAGAAGACAAAGAAAGGATTAAGATAGGCTTAGTTGTGAAGAAGATTGATAGGAAGAAAGACAAGATGGTCAAGAAATTGAAGAAAAAGATATTAGTGAATGAAGAGGAAACTGAACAGAAAGAAGAAATTGAGGGACAGTCACCCATCAGTGAAGCTAAGAAGGAGAGTGACTCAGAATCCACAGAGTCAGATACACCACTACCTCCACTAGCAAAGAAACCTAGGACCACTATTACATCCAGGAGTAGGAGTCAAATAGAAAAGGATGCAAGTCCTTCACTGATAAAGAAAGGTCTAGTAAGGACCTATAAAAGGATACTTCAAACAAAGAAAAGGGGACCAACAAAAAGAAGAAAGTTCCTAAGAACTAGGGAAGACATGGATGACACCGAACATGATGAATCTATCCAAAAGGAAAAGAATAAGATTCCTAAAATTGTTGATGAAGTATGTGCTTCAATTATCAAATCATGAATAGTAAATGATAGAAAGATTAAGAAATGACTAACATTGGATCCTAGGGATCAAAATAAAATTAAAGAGGCAATTATCAAAATGATGTGTATATTCAAATATCTCCCAATACAATTAGTAGATAATATGCCAAAAGAACTTCAGGATAGATTATCGGCAAGATGGACATTTTATTTACACTCTAAGAAAGAGATTAGGGAAAGAGCCCTAGTATCTATCATACCTCCCGAATCAAAAAGGGAGGATATTAAAGAGATGATGAAGAATCACTCCAAAAGGTTCTCACCAAAGTTGAGAGCCTACCAAGTGCTTCAAGGACATATACTGGAACTAGACAAGAAGAGTGAGGCTTAATGGAGAAAGATACCTGATATGCCTAAAAAGGATACAAGCCTCGAGCCACAAATTACTCTTACATAAAATCAACAGAACAAGGATGATCAGGCTATACAGAGCCTCGACCATATTACTATCACTGATGAAGATGTCAATGAAGAATCATTGAACACAAGAGGAAAAAAGGATATGGATATTGCAGATGAAACATGGCTAGACAATATAATTTGTTGATATTACTGGAGGAGATCTTGCAGATGATATTTAGAAAGATGAACATGTCACTATTGTTAAGGACCAAACTAATGAATAGGACACTAAAATAGATTCTGTACAAGTACACATACCGGGCCAGATGCCATTATTGATTCTAGCAATCAATATATTCTCATAGAAGGAGAAGACCCCCGAGCCTGATACAAGCATACCCAAGGATGTAGGAGAAGGAGAAAAGAAGGATGCAGGAGAAGGAGAAAAGAAAGAGACAACCAATGAACAAGTATTCATCAATGAAGAACAAAAAGATGGAGACAACACCAAAAAATATGCACAAATTAAAGATACAGATGAAGTGCAAAAAGAGAAAGATGAGAAAGATAAGAAAGTTGATACCACACCAAAGGACACCAAAGGTGAATCTTCAGATACACCAAAGGTAGATAAGGAGATGTCCTAAGACAACCGACAGGAAAATACCAAGCAACCAGAAAAAGGTACAACACCACAGAAGCCATCAAGTAGCACATCAGACCAAGCAGAGATGTTGGCTATGGTTTTACATACAGGTGCATCACAAAAGAAGAAAAAGAAGACAAAGAAGAATAAGTTGGAGGTCACACTTGATGAGATCATAGAAATACCAAAGTGTGATCCAACTACTTTAGATTTTGAATCACTCCAAGAATATGGAGAAATCTATCATAGGAAAGATTTGCAAGAAAAGCTTAAAAAGTAGCAGCAAGGCTCCTTAGTACTAGATACCACAAAGGATATCTTAAACCAAATAGTCCCTGACATTTATGTTAATCACAATGCCCCCATTTTGGATCAAATTTCCATTCTCACCGACGCCATCACAACAAAAAATGTAGATGCAGGAAAGGAAATTGAGGAACGAGTATATCATAATTTCCAATATAAATTGACAGAAAAGATCAGCCAAGAAGTGGTAGAAAATAACGTAAAGCTTTCACAATTATCAAATGCATTAGATCCAATCATTACTAAAGTTGTTTCCTTAATTCAAAAGCTATGCACTTTAGAGAAATTTACAAAGGATATCAATGATAAGATTGCAAAGACCAATTACGATCTAAATGCAAGGGCTCAAAGTCTAACCACAGATGGAAATGCAATCAAATTTCATTATGAGAAGATAATTGAAATCAAATGGTTATGACAAGAACTTTGGGAAGAAGAATCATAGTTTTGAGAAGAGGTTACTGAGATACAGTCTCAACTATTACTGAACCTCACACTTCTGCAACAACACATAAGTTCAAAAAGACAACTAATTTCCACCCTTGAGATGTCTATAGTAGAAAACATCTACGACATGCATGCCAGGATCACATTAGAGCATATGGCTCTTGAGAATTTAAAGGAGAAATGGGAGAAGATGATGGAGGAAATAAAGACCTCTCACTCTCATATTTTTGATAAGCTATAGGTATACACCCTTGCCCTTACAATCAAAAAAGGGGGAAGAAGGAAAATGATATGTACAAAGCATATAGTAAAAAGGGGAAAAGGAAGAGATAATATAAAGGTAAAGTGTACATACACATATACTATACTATATCGGCATATGCATAGGGGGAGTCATGAAATGACTAAGTAATATACATGGTGTACATACTATAAAATTTGTTAGTATTTTGCACATATCAGTTTTTTATACTAATGTCAAAGGGGGAGATTGATGACATAAGTTTTTGCCATTATTATTCAAAAATAAAATAGTTGTTATAAACCATCAGCTACACTACACCAAAATTCAGGTTTTCAGTTCAGACCGAAAGTACTAAGTAAAGGGAAACTGGTTGATACAAGTTTTGCAGTGCAAACTGAAAGTGCAACCTGAAGAAGATACAGAGGAACCTAACAAGCATGTTACACTATAAACCAAAAGAGCAGAAACAGAGGAACCTAACAACTAGTTCAAAAAAGGAACACCGAAAGATAGTCAAACTGATTCCAGAGAATACTGAGCATCAGACACTAAAAGTTAGTTTTATCCTGAGAAAAGTGGATCTGACTTCCACGTCAGATAAAATAGCTATATTCTATATTTAGAGTTTTGATTTGTTTTCAATCCATTTCTTAAGGAACAAGAAACATTATCGTAATTATTTTAATCAGCCTAACTTATTAAGAAAATGCAAACTAGGTGATCAGGATCAAGTTGTAAACCTTTAATCATAGAGTTAGTTTTGGAATACGTGAAACTAAATTAGGTCAATCTATGTTATAAATAGATATTGTAATCATTCATTTGGGATGGATGAGAGGATGAATGTAGACAATGAGCACATCTATGGATCAAACTGAGAGTTTCAAGAAATAGAACAACAAAAGATGAATTTGGTTATCAAGAACCAAGAACCAAGGCTACCAAGAAACAAAGGTATTAATCAATCACATTAGGTGATACATTTATACATGTAATCTTGAATGGATCTGTAATCAGAAATTGTAGATTTCACACACTCAGGTCAATGAGTATTTTTTCTTGCATTCTAAAAAGTGTAGCAAATAGAAGAAATCCTTTCAAGAAAGGTGGATTTAACAATCCTATTGTAAATCTCTTAACCGAGTGCACACTAAATAGTGTTGCTAAAGCCCTTTGTGGGTGACATCCCCACCATATTTTTTACCTTATAATAGGGGTTTTCTTTGTTACCATATCTTGTGTTATGTGTCAATTACTTTCATGAATGTTTCTATGAATGTCTACATACAATTAAGATTATCAATTGATATCACATGCATAAAGAAAGAACAACTGATATGATCGGTAAAGAAAAGATTTGATTACATAAGGATAAAGGTTAAATAAATAAAAAATTTAGAGGTACTGATTCACCCCTCCCCTCTCAGTACACACTTCCCATTATGTCCAATAGGAAATACATCAGAATATGAAGAGGCTCTGAACTTGGGATTGGATGCATATGGAGATAATAGTTCTCCTAGTGAAAGAGAGGAAGAGGAGTCTGATACCACCATCTCAGATTTTGAAGTTTCTTCTAAAGATCTTGATGAAGAGGAAAAAATTTTCAAAAGACAATTGGCCATCATAGAACAAAGGAAGAAAGAGAAGGCCAATAAGAGAAAAAAAAATCAATGGCTAAAATAATAAGCAATAAATTATGCTAAAAAAATTAAGAGGGATCAAGAGAACCCTACCACTCACCAAAGTATTGATGCTCAAGGTTCTAAAGATAAAGGAAAGAAGAAGATGATAGGAATTGAAATATATGAACCCAAAATTCACAAAGTTCTATTAGATCAAATATCTAAATTGGACATTGACCTTGAAAAATCCAAAACGGAGAAGGAAACCATGGCCAAAATGCTTGAGAAAGAAGAAGCAGATGCTGTTACTTCAGAGATGAAGAAGAAGATCGATTTCCTCATGCAATCTTTTGGGATTTCTCATGCTAGTGCTCAAATTGCCTCAACATCAAAAGCCAAAGCATCTACCTTCCAAAATGATGAAAAATTCCAAAGAAGGTCATTTCATGTAGAAAGGTACAAGAAATTTTCTTTTATTGATATTCCTAGTTATCCCAATGCAGTCCCAAATGAGATTGGAGATATAATTCCAAAATTTTTAGGAAATAATGTTATTAGTTGTGAGGAACATTTAAGGAATTTTATTGATATCATGGATGACTATAACATCATACATGAGGATGTCTTAAAGAAATTTTTTGTGCAGTCTCTAGTTGAAGATGCTAGGGAGTGTTTTAGAGGGTTATCTTATGGTTCTGTGGGGTCTATGGATGAACTGATAGATTTATTTAAGTATCAATATGGTGATAAGACAAATGAGGGATTCTTGTTGAATGAATTTGAAAATATAAAGAAAAATTCAAATGAGGAAGTTGCTGAATTTAATACAATGTTCCAAAAGCCTATGAACAAATTTTTTCGAAAAATAAGGCTTGATGAGAAGGTATATCTTGTTACTTATTTAAATGCTTTTGATTCTAAAATGGGATATCATCTTAGAGATAAAAAAAAAATCCTAAAAGCATTAGTGACGCCTATAAGACAATTGTTAATATAGAAATGAATATAAAAGTATCAAGAAAAATGGGTAGAAGGGATGATGGGAGGCTTACTAGGATCAATCAAAAGGAACTAGAACATAAAGATAATAGAGCTCGACATAATAGTAGGCCATCCCATAATAGTTATAGTCAGCAGCCAAAGATGCAAAATTATCCTTATGGAACCCAATTTAAGGATGGGAAGCCTATTGTCCCACAAAGAAAGGACAAGCTTGATAATAGGACTCCTGATCCTTTGCACAAAAATTATGCTAATATGTGTAATGTCAATTATTTGTGTGAAGCTTGTAAATCTCTACATAATCCTAATTATTGTGTTGTTTCTCTGAATATAAATGCAAATGAGGAAGAAGGAGAGGAGGAAGGTGAGTTGTATGATTAAAATGGTTGTGCTATGACTTACTCATCTTCATGTCCTAAAGTAGATTCTGATAATGAAATTGAAAACCATGATATGTATGGCTCACAAGGTAGAGTAGAAGCGTATAGTCAACAAGTTTTTTCTGATGATGAAGAAGAAAAGTTTGATAATATAAGATGTGATGCCCATAATAGTGAGGAGCCTAAAATATTGAGAGGACCTTTTGATGAGGAAATAGAACAAATTATAGTTGATCTTGTTACTAAAGAAATAAGTAGTTATAACTTGAGAAATGGAGTAGTTGGTGATCCAGGTAGAAAACCAGGTAGCATTTTTATCAAAGAAAACAAAGCAGACACTAAGAAGACACAAAAGAAGGGAGGATCTGTTGAGGGTGTAAGTAAGCCAAAAGTCAAAAGTGTAAACAAATTGGATGGTTCAAAAATTTTATATGAAGTAAAAGCCAAAACACCAGAAACAAGTTCTTCCCCTCCTAAAATAGACAATAAGAAATCAAAAAAGGAAGAGTCAACTTTGACCATTCAAGTTGAGGATAGTAATATTGTTATTGAGAAACAAAAATCCTCTGATGTAAAATATAACCTTGTTGATATGGGGTGATTGTTGTCACAAATGACTATTAATGTTCCTTTTTTTGGAAATGATGAGAATTCAGGAACATAAGGACAAGGTTTTCACAATGCTAGATGGTGTTTCTTCAATAAGATTTAAAAAACTAGAAGGTGTTGAAAATATGAAAAATATACAAGACAAGTTAGAAAGCAAGGGAAAAGAGTCTCAAGAAATGAATTCAGAAATCCCTCAAATTTATTTAAATACAAATCATGTAAACAATCCTTTAGAAGCTATTCATCCTTTTTTTCCTAACTTTGGTTATCAATGATAAGATGCTAAAAAATTGTATGATAGATTCAGGAGCATCTAATACTGTTATGCCTGCAAAGATAATGAAGTTAATGAGATTACAAGTTGATTCTCCTTATGGAATATGTCAGGCAATGGACTCTATAGAAATCCTTGTTGTTGGCACTATTAAGGATTTTCCTTATAAGCTAGCTGCAAGTCCTAATAAAGTGCTGACCATGAGTGTCTTGATTGTTGATTTTCTTCCTCATTATGGAATGTTGTTGTCAAGAAAATGGAGTGCTTCAATGGGAGGAAGTATAAAATGTGATCTAAATTTTTCTACTTTCAATATTGCTGGTAATGATGCCAAGGTGTCTCGAGATAGTAGGACTCCCCACATGATTGAAATAAATTAAGATGTTGATATGAATTGTTTTGTGGATACTTATATTTGATCTTTTCAAGTACAAGATATAGGGGGTGAATAAGGGACTCAGCCTATGCTATTACCTAATGACAAAAAAAATTTGGTGGACTAGTATGATTTGTGGACCATGTACTTTGATGGACCAAGTTCTAAGGAAGGAGTTGGTGCAGGAGTCCTATTGATAGCTCCTAGTGGTAAGACCAATTTTTCTTTTACATTGTTGTTTACATGCACAAATAATGTTGAAGACTATGAGGCTTTGTTAATAGGTTTGAGATTAGCCTCAAAACATAAGATAAAAGGTCTCAAAGTGATTGGAGACTCTGAATTGATAATATCTTAGATTAAATCCAAGTATGTTTCAAAAAATAAAGACTTAAGCAGTATAGGAATGTTGTTTGGGATGAATTGGAAAACTTTGATGCATTTGGTATTTATTGGATAGATAGAGGTCAAAAAAAATGGCAGATTTACTAGCACACATTGCTTTAAGACCTAAGGATATTACATTTGTAGGAATTTCTAAAATAGAGATCCAATCTAGGCCTTCAATACCAGACAATGTTGAAAATTGGCAAGTCTTTGAAGAAGACTTAGATATTTTGAAATTTTTGGATTGTGAAGTAGACTTTTTAGACAAAGAAATGGATTTTGGTGGATGTGTTGAAACCTTGGATAATAAAGATACCATTTTTGGTAAATAAGTGCTTCAATTAAAATCAAATAAAGTTCCCAAGGGGCTGGTTATTCTTGAAAAAGCTTTTGATAATAAGGACAAGTATTTTTTTGCGATAAGGTAAGTAAACTTGAAGATTTATAAGAAATAAAAATAGGAACAACTAAGAGCCCTAAGAATGTGTATATTGGTAAAAAGTTGTCTCCTAAAATCAGTAAGTTATTGGTTGATCTTCTCAAAAAATATAGACATTTTTTTGCATGGTCTTATAATGATTTGAAGGCCTATAGAGAAGATTTTTTTCAACATGAGGTTCCTTTAAAAGATGGCACCAAGCCTTTCATACAAAATTTAAGACCTATTAATCCTACCCTAGCACCAAAAATGTAGGATGAATTAAAGAAGATGAGAGATGTTGGGATTATTAAAACCATCAGACATTCTACACGGGTATCAAATTTGGTACCAGTGAAAAACAAAAATGGTGATATCAGACTTTGTGTAGATTTTAGAAATTTTAATGTAAATTCATTAAAGGATAATTATGGCTATCCAAATATGGAAGCCATGTTACAAAGATTTACTGGGTCTAAAATAATGTCTATGATAGATGGGTTCTCAGGATATAACCAAGTCATGGTTAAGGAATGTGAACAATTTAAGACTGCATTCACCACACCATGGGTTACTTATGTTTATATGAGAATGGATTTTGGATTAACAAATGTTGTGCCATCTTATCAGAGGGCCATGGATGTGGCATTTGTAGATTTAATAAATCACTTTTTAGTTGTTTATAAAGATGATTTGATAGCTTATTTACCAAAAGAAGATCAAAACTGTGATCATCATGAAAGGATTTATGTTAGAGCTTTGGAATATGGGGTTTCTTTCAATCCAAAGAAATGTGCTTTTGGGGTCAAAGGGAAAACTCTTAGGACATATTGTATTGAAAGATGGAGTAAGAATTGACCCTGAAAGGGTTGCTGCTATCGATAAAATCCCTCAGCCAAAGAATGTCAAGGGCATTCAATCTTTCTTTGGATAGGTGAATTTCCTAAGGAGATTTGTTACAAATTTTGCAGAAATAAGTATTACCATTTCAAAGATGATGAAGAAAGGATCCAAGGTGGAATGGACTGAAGAAGCATCTAAATCATTTTCAGGTACTAAACAAGCTATCAAAGATGCTCCTATTTAAGAACACCTAATTATGATAAACCTTTGTAGATTTCCTCCTTTGCTTCATACAATACTATTGTTTCAGTATTATTGCAAAAGAATTTAGAGAGTTTTGAACAACCCATTTCCTTTTTTAATAAGTCCTTACAAGAAGTAGAATTGAAATGTGGTATTATGGAAAAATAAGCATATGCTCTAGTTAAAGCTATTAAAGCTTTTAGGTGTTATTTGGTAGGAGCAACTATAATTTCTTGTGTCTAGTGTTGGTGTGAAAGACATTCTAGTTCAACAGGAAGTTTCAGGAAGGAGGTGTAGATGGATAAACAAAATCTAAGAGTTTAATATTGATATTCAGATCACAAAATTGGTCAAAGGCCTAGGACTTACAAATTTAATGGCTCAGATCAATTTAGATGCAAATCAGGTAAATATGTTAGAATAAAAGAAAAGGCCTTATATTTGAGATATGGATTATTGTGAATGGTATAAGGACATCATTGGATATTTACAGAAAATGATGCTACCTCCTGAAATGGATGAAAACAAAAAGAGAAAATTTAAGTTACATTCCATTAAGTATGCAATAATACAAGGTCAGTTATGGTGGAGAAGCAATGAAGGAGGATTGCTCAAATGCATGGACTATGAAAAATCCAAGAACTTACTGGAACAAATGCATAATGGTGCATGTGAGGGATATTACATGGCTAAGACTAATACACATAAGATTATGAGGTCTTGTTTTGGGTGGCCTACTATCTTCAAGGATGCTCATAGTTATGTTAAGAAATGTGATGCTTGCTAGAGATTTGGAGGTAAGCTTAAGTTTAGTGGGAATTTACCTTTGAGGCTTGTTATAGTTGATGCACCTTTTCAAAAATGGGGAATGAATTTAATTGGAGAGATTCCTAACAAGTCTAGTGGAGGACATTCATAGATCTTGGTAGCCACTGATTACTTTACTAAGTGGGTTGAAGCAGTTCCCACCAAAAAGGCTACTAGTAAAATTGTCATTGATTTTTTGTTGCAAAATATCCTCATAAGGTTTGGTTGTCCTGAAAATATTGTGGTACATAATGCTATATGTTTCAGATCTACAGAGTTTGGTATTTTTTCTAGTAGTATGGAATCCAAATTTCTTATTCTTCCCCGTATCATCCATAGGGGAATGGACAAGCTGAATCCAGTAATAAGATCCTGATAAAGATTTTAAAAAGAGTATTAGATAAAAACAAAAGGGCTTGGGATTCAAAGTTGCAACAAGCATTGTGGACTAAAAGAGTAATAGTTAAGAAAGATATTGGTTCTGCACCCTTTGATTTAGTATATGGTATACATGCTAGATTGCCTCAAAATAACCTGTTGCAAATGTACAAATTTATCCATAAATATGATGATGAATTAGATGATGAAATGAAGATCAGAATGGATGATTTGATAGAGTTGGATGAATCAAGGAGGGAAGCACATGATAGAAATGTTAGGTTGCAGCTTCAACCTAAGGATTTTTATGATAAAAGGACTATTGCAAGAAGTTTTGAGATTAATGATTTGGTCTTAATATGGAATGCCAGATTGTAGGATAAAGGAAACCACGAAAAGTTTAATCCTATCTGGTTAGGACCATATATCATTGATAGCAAATGGGGCTCCGATTCTTATGTGTTGAAGGATTTAATTGGAAATTTTCTGGAATTTCCGGTTCATGGATAGTTCTTGAAATTTTATTTATCTTTATGTTGTTTGAATCCATGAACAGTCAGTTGTAAATAATTTTTGTGTACATATTCCTAGTTTTTTATCCGCTTTAGGTTAGTTTATTTTCCTGCAGGCGGTCTTCTCAACTCAGAGTTCTAGAATCTTATCATGCCTACAAGAGACATGTATCCCCAATTCGAGCCAGTGTCAGCACTATTCAAAAAATTCCATGGTTTTGAGGTTTTACTTCTAGTCTCTGCAAATTATTGTAGGTCTCTGGCCTAAAGTCCTAAATTTTTTCTACAAAATTCATGCTAAAGCCCTAAACCCTCATGAGCTGTTATACAAATGAAGTTACTTTTTGTAAGTTATGTCACTTACATCATGCCTTTAAGTTGTCATTGGTGAGGCCATATGTTTTATTTTGTAACTCGAGTGGGATGCATTTTTAATTTTTTTTCCCTAAGTCCTAAGTTTATTTTCCCCGATAAGATTTACCTTTAACATCTCACGTGTAGGTCACTTTTCATCTAACAATTTTTTCTTTTCCTTTGATCATGGAGATGAAGATTTTTACCATTCAAGTCATTGCATTATTTTGACACGTGGCAGTTGTCATATTTGAGGGCCCATCTACGGTTGGTTATCGAGTGGTCAAGTTTTAGAAGATCTTGTGGTTGGCGTGAAGCCTCAAGGACAAGATGTGGTCAGATTAACAGTTCAATGCATTGTGCCCTTGCACCACATGTCCCAAGGGGGTCCAGATTAGGGAAAAGGTAATAAAGTTAAAGGGCAGTCTCAATTTTTTGTTTTGACGGTTGGCGTTATGAGTTAAAGGCAATAGATGAAGTTATTTAACTACTAAGGTAAAGCGCTTGCATGACACATGGATAAGTGATGGGACTCATTCAGAGGTAAAGAAGATTAAAGGATGAGAAAGTTGAGGTGAATCTAAGGATGGCGTTAAGCCTCAATGGTGGAGATGCTCGATAATCAATGATTAAGGCAATGTGACAGCTTGACAAGTGGCTATTCTTATGTCACTTCTACCAAGTTTTGAAGGAGTTTAAAGTCTGATCATGTTAGTGAGGATCTACAGCTGTCACTTTTCCTAGATCAGAAAGATGGAGGTTTTTATTATTTAAAGGCATTGCACCTATATAACACCTGGAAATTTGTGATGTCATGATCTTGGGGTTGCTGAGATTGTTTAAAGAAGAAGTAAGTTGGTAAAGATTTGACAGCTGGCGTAAATCCTTGAAGTTAAGATGCAATAAATATAACCCTTTGAGGCATTATGCTATGCAGCCAAGTGTCCTATATGGTTAGTGGGACCTTCATTTTTGAAGCCAAGGGTGAGATTAATGTGTAGTATAGCTAGTGTTGATCTAATGGTTGGTATACAACCTTAAAGAGGAGATGATTGTCAATTAGTGATCGAAGCATTATGCCTATGTCACACATGTCTAGCTGGTTAGTGCAGGTTAGAAGACAACAAGGATTTCTCAGAGCCATTAGTAAAGCTCCATGTGGAGGTTTGCGGGACCAAGATTATCAAGTTATAACTAAAGTAAAGATCAGTTTGATTAAAAATGAACTATCAACCAATAGTTTTCTTTGAAAGAAAGATGATCACGATCTAACCATAAAGGCATTGTGCTTGCATGCCACCTGTCTGATCAGATTTTTGAAGCCCGAATGACTTAAATAAGATCTATAGTCATGTTTTAAAGATAGAAAAGGTTCAAATCTGGGTCGTTCATGCTGATTTTTGTGCCGCTTGTGACTTTTTTAACTTCTTTTCAAATTTTCAAATGCATTCTGGAGGGTTTCCAAAGTGGCGGATTATGTCTTATGCTACATAGAGATAAATTAGGGAATTTGATCTTCTATTTCATGTATGAAAAGATGTTGGATGTTGTATGAATGAAGATTTGGCAATTCTGAAAACATTTATTGCAAATTTATCTCTTTAGGGTTTCTGGTTAACTTTTTTAGTCAATATTTAATCCTTTGGTTTATCTTGTTCTGTTCTTCACCATAAATGAGGAGTTGTTTCAGAGTTTTATAATGCAGATTAGATCAGATTCTCAGGGTCCTAAGATTTTCAAAGAAGGATAGTTGGCTTTATGCAATTCTTGGGGGTTAAGTCTCCTGGGGTAATTAATGCATGTCAGACATTTCATTCTTTATTCCTATTGCAGGGCATTGTTCTTTAGTTTCCCAAGATGGATGGCGACCAAATCAAATTCTTCTCAACAGAATGTTTCAAAGGAATCTTTTAGTCTATATGACAGATCTACTTGGTTGATGTGATGAATTTAATATTCTCTGTCATGTAGTGTTTTAATAATTTTTATCCCTAACCCTAAATGATCTGAAGCTTGTTGCAGTCCTTGGCTTATAAAAGGACTTCCAAGATCATTTAGTAGAGGCTGGAAAATTTTGGAAGTAACATAGGCATTAAGCTATTTATTATTTCCAGTGAGTATAGCATATGTATATCTAGAGAGTATTATTATAGAATAGAAAGTTTCAAATCTTTTGCATTTGTTGAAGTGGCATGTGTTTTGAAGTAGTTTGGAATTGAAGTTGGATTCTTTGTACTTAATACAATATTTCAGATTTAAGTCTCTCCTTAGTGCTTACCCGTTGAATTGTGAATCTTTTGATTCATTGCATGGAATTTATCTATGTATATGGCATTAGTCCATAGTTTTCATCTAGGTTCAAATCAACTAATGCTTTGGATATGAAATAAGTTCTTTGGGTTGTCTACAGAAGGATATTGTAAGTAGTGTTTGATCTGAATTATCTGTATTTATGGTTTTGAGTCCTTGACAATCTTTAGTTTCTCTATCCTGTATTTGACCTAAAAACCTTTCCCAATGGATAAAGCACTGATCAATAATGAGTATTTTCTACATTGATACATATAATCTGAATACACTTGGTTATATTTTGCCCTTTAAAAAACATCAAAACCATCTTAGTTCCCTTTGAGTTTTGTGGTTGTTGATTGTGTGTCCTACATGGTAATGAAGAGTCACTGAATGAGTGGTTATCATTTCATAATTTCTTACCATTTATCTATTTCAAAATCTAGAGTATAAGGACTTGTGAAAGATAAATATTTATTTGGGTTAGGTGCACCTGCCTTGGTTTTGCAAAGCCAAAAATGCAGAGGGTAGTCTTGTCCCTATAGCTGGTCCACTTACCTTTTAAATCTTCCATACTTGGAGCTAACCACTCCTAACATCATTCTAAAGGTATATTTGTTTCTTTTCACAACGTAATAGTTTCAAACACAATCACAGGGCTAGGCTTTTAACAAGGTGTATTTTAGAAGAGTGCAAATATTTGTGGGTGCTAATCCCCATCTTGGTTTTCACCTTTAGTCATGGTTTCCATGATAAAATACTGATGTTATTTTGTTTCATGTGTAGATGATTCTTTGGTTGCTGTTTTTATTGAATGCACAAGGTTTAAAGTTGATGAATGTGGTTTATGGTGATGAATGAAATGTGAAAATTTTCAGATCTAATAGATTACTGATTCACCCCCTTCTCTCAGTAATCTTGGAACTTATAGTATTAACATCTCTCTCTTTCTCTCATATTATAATATTATATTATTTAATATATTAGAATATTGATATAATATTTTATAATATATTATAATATAATACAATATATTATAATATATTATAAAAATTATTTAGAACTTGACATATATTTTTTGGTTACCATGTCTACATATCAGATATTTGATAGCTATCAGATACTCAATATCTGAGACTATTTATCCCAAACAAGAAGTTGTGACTATCATTTTCGATAGTCATTTTCATTTTAAAAGGGCCTCTATATTGTGTATATGATCTCCATCATATATCTGATACCATCGAGTGATTTTTGTTTGCAATTTTATTGAAGGTAAGTGGTTTTTTTTTTTTTCTTGTTTGTAAGTTTTGTAGTTGAATTTGTAGTTTATTGGTTAAATGTAGGGTTTTTAAAATTGAATTTTTTTTTCTTGTTTTAAATTAATTTTAATTATATACATTTATAATTTAATCAGGCATGGCTGATGCAAATCAACCTAAAAACCATTTGCCGTAAAACAATAAGTCTCAAAATCCTCCCCCACAAAACAATGAGCCTCAAAACCCTCCCTCACAAAATAATGAGGCTCAAAACCCATCCCTTCAAGGAAATCATCTTGAAGACCCTCCAATTTTAAACCGCCAGCTTACAAAGGACCTCATAGGTGATAATTTGAATAAGTCAGGGGAATTCAAAATATCTATGTTAATATCCCTAAGTTACACACCATATTGATCACATTGAAGTCCATAGTCGAAAGTATGGAGACACTTAAAGTGCATCACAATGTTTCACTTCATTGGTGAGAGGCCATGCATGCCCAGTTGATGATGGGCTAGATTATGATGGAATGAAGGAACTTGGTATCTCTAAAGAGACAATAGCTTCCCTATTTTTAAATCTTAAAATAGGACTAGCATGTGATCCCAAAAAGCTTAAATTGTCCATCAAATGGTACATGAATGATGCTACGCAAGACAACTTCTAAGATCAATGGTGAATGGTTTTTGATATACCATCCCACAAAAATATGGAGGTCCCTTTTTATTTTATTAAAAAACTATATGCTAAATTTATGCTCGACAAGAAAGTTAATTATTGGATTATGAGATCAAACATGGGCATAGGAAGAGGTGCTCCTCATGATAGATAAGGTGCACATTGAGTAGTAGCAAGCCCTTATGTCCCACCTCCTAACATTACATCCCCTCCTTAAGTGCATCATCAAGATGTTATTGTAGAGGATAGCTCACAGACCATTAGGGTCATCTACCACTTGAGCGAGCATATGGTTAGGTAGACTACATCATTGTTGCAACATATTTTTGATGATGTTGGTGGTTCAAAATCCTCTTCGGGTGCACATGTTTGTGTGCCCCATACTTGCATTAGTGCAATAATTTATGCTTGGGTCCCCTTGATGAGTCTTTGAATGGATTCACATTTGAGATGGGCGATGAACCATATGTTACCATAGATACAGGAGAATCTCATCGAGAGACATCTCATGGGAGAGATGATGATACACATGTCGCATGGACTCCTCAAGTTATGGTAAGACTAAATGTTTAATGTCACAACACGTATTTAATTTTAAATTAATATTGTTAGTAGATAAATTATAATAACTGTGCACAATTATGTTTATATATAGTTTGGATGTATGTTCAGTTGATGATAGAGGAGGAGATGAGAGAGGTGGAGGAGGCCATTCTCTCGGTCATTTCATTTGGCCTTGATAGCTCTATGGTATATGTTTTTGCACTGATTACTTTATTTTTTTATCAGTATACATGTTTTGTCATAAAAATTAACGTAATAAAAATTATATAATAATTTATATTTTCATCTTGTTTTACTCTTGCAGGTTTCAACTTCTTCTAGCGGGGGGCAATGTGAGGGGGTTACAGAAACATCTATTGACAAGGGGAAGGTAATTAAGTGTTTTATAATGATTATGCATACATACTTGTTAGTTGCGTATATTAATTTTTATTTTACATGGTTTATTTTATAGATGGTGATGTATGACAATGTCCCTACACAGATTAATGAGCCTACGCTCTCAGGCATTTCATTTGGCCACAATAGCCCCATAGTACATATATTTAGTTGTTTACATTTATGTATCAACTATACATGATTGTAATTTACATTGTTGAATTATTGTATATACATATTAACTAATATTTTATCTTATTTGACTCTTGTAGGTAAAACCTAGTGCAAGGGAGGTACAATGCCATGGATCTGTATCCTTGTTGACACAACTGACATTACCAGAAGAAGGTTTACTACAGGTATTTTTTATTTTAATTCAAGTTTTTTGTAAATTTATTTTGCTATCAAGGATAACTTTATAGGATAACTCGTATCAATTTCATGGTTGCAAACATATATAGGTTGGAACTGGCACTTGTAGTGGCATCCCTATTAGGATATATGTTAGGAATCCTGACCGCATGAGGAGATGTAGATCCGAGGTACATGAGAATTAAATTTTAAATTTAAATTAAATTATTCTTCAATTTAAATTTAAATGTTAATTCTCTATATGTAAAAATCATATAAATTAAGCAATCTAAGTTGGGATTTCAATTTTTTGTTTGTGTAGGATCCATCGGAGCCAAAGAGTACTTTGAAGAGGCTTCACTTTGATGATCCACTAGTAGCATAGGATTTCATACATATATTTTTATTTGTAGATATTTTGAGATGCCATATGACACAATTTGATATGGAATATGCCACATTACATATAGACATATATATTTTATAGAGATTTTGAGATGGCATGTGCCACATTTTTTTAAACTTTGATTGAGTTGACATTTATGCCATATTTGTATATGGAGATACATACTTTTAAGAAATAATTTCATATATATAACATGTTTATTTTCATATTAGTTCTTCGTCATGTGCGTTACACATGTACCATTCATGTTTATAGAATCATTGTGTATTTTTTGTTATGGAAGTCTCGTAGTTACCGTGTTTCCATAATTTTTGATGTATTTGGAAATATTTGTTGTGTTTCCAAAAAAATTGATGTTTTTCGTTAACATGTTTTATATTTATATCTTCATTATGAGAGAGTCACAATGTTTTATTACCAAAACCTTTATAGAAAGTTAGAATCCTTCTACGTTCATTCACAAATGGTGTAGGAGAACCTAATGGATTAACACAGAACTAGGACTAGCTTCATGTTTGCATTCATGGTTACAAATCTTGAATAAAAGAGAAACATGATCTCATAGACAAAATATTCTTGATCAATAGGACAATAGGAAATAATGGAATAATGGTTCAAATTGGAAACCTATAACATTCATATGATAGTGCCAACACATGGACTTGAAAAGCATTAGAAATTTAGTTTTGGAATACCTTCTTCATCATAGAGTAACCAACTTTCTTCCAATAGACACAACCTCCCAATCAAAGAATGCCATCAATGTTTATAGCATCAAATGGCCTATCAAACCTACCTGAGAGAGAGAGAGAGAGAGTCTTATGGGTTCTAAGGGGTCATAAGACCCCTTATGAACCCTTAAGACCAATAATAATACATGTCGTAGGAGTGCTCAGAGGTCATAAGGGGTCATAAGGGATCCTAGGACATTAATATATCTTAGGACCACTTATGATGAGAGAGAGAGATATTAGGGGAGAGGAAGAGAGAGATAAAGATAAAAAGAAGAGAGGGGGAGGGACACATTAATGGGACATGAGGGGTCCTATGACACATAAATGTGTCCTAAGACCCTTTATGACCCCTTCGGACCCCTAAGAATACATCTTCAAGGTCATAAGGGGTCTTAAGGTGTCATGCCCAAAAGTTGGGCAAAAATACACGAGATTTTTTTTTTAAAAGACACATTAAAACGGGATACTAACACAACACAAGGGTAACACATACACGCAATATGATGCAAAGGGGATGACGAGACCAAAAAGGTCTCAAGGAGAGGAATAGCTTTCACAGCGATCCTAAGCGATGTCTAAAGTTCCAAACTGGAACTGCATGCAGACCGAGGTAGTTGACCAAAAGTCAACTATACTCTGAAATAAGGGAATGGTACAAACTAGGGTTTGTTAGACCCTAAGGAAGAGTCATACACGCATATCGAGATAGTTTGACTAAAAGTCAACTAGGGTTGACCAAAAGTCAACTGTGTCTTGAAATATGTGAGGAAGGGTCTCAAGGATCTACTAAGCGCTAAGGAAGCCAAAGGTGTGAAAAACGAGACAGTTGACCAAAGAGTCAACCCATGTTGACCAAAAAGTCAACTATCTCCAAAAAGGCTTGAAACTAAAATCTAAGGTTCCAGAGGCTATGGGAAGCACCTGGTACAAATACGAAGGTGTTCAGACAAGGTTGACCATGGTTGACCAGAAGTCAACCGTGCCAAAATTTGGTCAAAGGCTACCAGTCTAAATCCTATCCAGAGCGACGGTAAGGGGTTGGTCTGACCCTCGAAGATGAAACGTTAAATGTTTCTAAAAGCTAATTCAAACAATTTAACCAAACAAATAACGAAGGAATTAAAAGTACATATAACTCATGTAATCTTCATTAATCTCCAAAAATTTAATTTAATCTACCGTCTATTTATTCAGTCAAATTAAACAATTAAACTAATATTTAACATTCCTATAATAACCATCTGAATATTAAAACAACTCCTTAAATATAGAGATCTAGTATGCAAAGCTAAATTTTTTTTTAAAATCAAATCTAACATTTAAAATTCATATTAAAACAAATCTTACATATATATATATAAAAAACATTTAATTAAAAATCCTAAAACTGAAAAACATTGCATCTTAATCAAAAGATTATATTAAAAGCAATTAGATTAATATCATTTTCTAACCTAAAAATCCGATTTCAAAAAAAAATTTAAAAAGAAAAAGGGAAAAAGGGAGGGCCGCATGAGGGAGTGGCGGTGGGATTGCAAAGGAAGCCGGGCGGAGCAGTGGTGGCCGCAGGCGGCGGCACCATCGCCCGCCGACTGTAACACACCGGGGGGGAAAGAGCAGAAGGAGGGGCGGCCATCGCCGGCTGGCGNGCGAAGCCCCCCACTGTGGGAGGCCCGCGAGCCGCGCGGCCCCCTTACCGCGGACGGTTTTGGGGGAGGGGTTTTTGACCCTCCCCAAAAACAAAACATAATTCATTAAACTACAAAAAAAACTGACGCTCAATTCCAAAGAAATGATGCACGATTTACATAAAAAGAATACCTTTTTTTTTAAAGATTATAACATATAAAATATATATATCATATGTATATTTATATATATATGCCCTTTCATATATATATATATATATATA